>JAOTRA010000034.1:10373292-10398659 GCA_026260255.1 Pseudolaguvia tuberculata
TTGCCCTGAGATGGACTGGCGACCCGTCCAGGGTGTACCCCCGCCTCTCGCCCTATGTGTGCTGGGATATGCGCAGCAGAGCCGCGTGACCCCGGATTCGGGAATAAGCGGGCAAGAAGATGAATGAATGAATATATATATATATATATATATATTTTTTTTTCTTTTCTACCCAACACTTCATGTCTTCCAGGAACTTTTTGACATCATTCTGGATGAGAATCAGTTAGAAGATGCCTGCGAACACATAGCTGACTATCTGGAAGCTTACTGGAAATCTTCACACCCGCCCAGCTGCACACCGGCCAATCCTGTCTTAGACAAACTCACTGCCGCCCAATCAGCCACTTCTGAGCCTCTGACTAGTCTGCATCTACAGGTGCTCACCAAAACATCAGGAATGGGAAAGGGACAGGAGAGCAGGAGAGAAGATGGAGATGTGGGCTAGATGATCTGTATGGGGGGATAAAATAAAAATAGACAGACACAAGATTTTGCTGCAGGGTTTGTGATGAGAATGTGACAGAAAAGATTAAGGAGGAAGCAGAGAGGAAGCAATGAAAAAAACTTCCTGAGGGCTGAAACGGTATTATTTGAAAGCTTTGGATCATGCACAGAATTACTGATGTGTTCCTCATCTGGATTTTATTTATTATAAGAGGGACATTAAAATCATATACATATGGGTTTTGTATGTGTATTTAACCATCTACCTTTTTATAGTGTTCTTCTAAAGGATTTTACCTTCATGTTAGTGTTACTTTAGTTGTTCTCCATTAGCACAAAATAAGCAATGCCTTAAAATTAGCATATGATGATTAAAAAAAAGAATTCTTCTGTTTCCTGAGGGACGGGGAAGGGGGGCTACATTGCAATGTTAATCCTGTGGTAACACTGCACAAGGTAAGAGTTTGTGTGTAAACTGTGGAATTCTAAAACTATAATAATAACAATCCCTTTATTGCCTACTCTGGCTTTTGTTTAGTCCGAGGAGGCTACAGATGCCTAGATTACTCTATGGTAAGTGTAAGTGTGCCGGTGATAGGAGACGTGAACGTCAGTTGTTATTACTGTACATTTAGACAATTAAATCTAGATTGCATGACTGAGTGTGAGAAATCTGGTTAAAATGTGATAGTGTTTTGCAGTGGTTTGCAGTGCTTTTCTATTGTGTATGGAAATACAGTAACACATCCACCCTAAGAAAATGAAGGTGATGAAGCTGATGCTGCTCAAGGCATCAGGAAACCTGTTTAAACACCAATAACTAGCATACCTATATATATTATAAGAACGTTTGTGTATTTGGTACCTAGTCCAGCAGTGGGAATTTACCTGACTGATCCATTAGTCAATATTTATTTAATAACGTCACAAAAACATATTCAATATTTTAAAATGTATACTATATTTAAAAGCTGTAAGTCAGTGATACCGGTCGTCTGCAATTTAATTATCTTCGAGGTTGGTCAGACTTATTTTAGTATCTTTGAGTTAATTTCTCACCTGTGATCAGCCAAAATATGTTTCGCTAAGCAAATTGGGCTAAAACAAGTTTTACGCTGATTAACCAATCAGACGATGAACAAAGACTGACGTTATCGATTCGGGAAGCAGGTTTACAAAACTGCCTCTGCTTCTCTAGTTTAAGTTATGTAGGCATGAAAAGTCAAACATTCACATCCATGTATTGGAAGCAGTGCATTTGAGAGAAACGCTACGATCTGAAAAGAATAATTGTTTGGGAATAAATTAACACAATTGCCTGCTTCAAAGCTATATCGGTTTCTTTGGTTCTTGAGCAGCAACATTTTAATTAATGCAAACATGTGCAATGGTTTCATCACCAGAACCTTGGAAAGGTAGAATTGGGTCAGTTGTAAGTAGTGTGATGTCCAGCGTGAGCTGATTTTTACAGCTTTTTTAATAAATTGATTGAAGCAGAAAGATGAATGCACATGCCATACGTTTTGTGCTTTATCGCTAATCTACGTTTGCATGTGTGTGCATGTGTTTGCTAACCCAGAGCATAGCGGGCACCCAAAAGACAGAAAAGATGCAAAGTGAAAGGAAGAGCTCTCCAGAAGACCACCACCATCACCACCACCATCATCATCGTCACCACCATCGTCTACAAAAACAAGAGAGTCTCGACCAAGCTGGGGAAGACGAACCTCACGAAGCTGTTAAAGAACAGAAAGCCTTACGGAGCGAGCGAAGAGCACCGCACATACACCACCGCTCTTCATCCACAAGGACTGAACACCAGAATCACCATCACCATCATCACCATCACAGTCGTCCAGCACGCCCACTCTCCCGGCAAGAGACTCTGGAGAGTAAAGACTCTGCGTGTGCAGAGCCACATGCAACTTACACACACTCCGAGCCGCCCACACACCTACACACACGTCACAAAGGGGAGGAAGAAGACGATGAACAGGAGGAGGGTGAAGAGGAGGAGGAGGGGGAGGTAGAAGAGGAAGATCAGCTGGTTCAACATAACCATCATCACCACCATCATCATCATCATGGAAAAGGAGGAAGGGACTGGGAGCATAAGCGCGAACACGAACACGGCGAACGTAATGGTCGTCAACGTGGACAACCGAGATTGCAACGAGAACGCTGTTATGATGGTGAAAGACAACACTCTGTTGCCGAAGAAGAGAAAAACGAAGAGACGGACTGGGTAACAGATCCCTATGTAGAGCAGTAACGCACAAACCCACACAGCCATGGACGGCATTACACAGACAAAAGACACACAGAGCTCGATTCAGGTCCAGAATTATTGCCAAGCTTGATTACCGATAGTGAAACACGTAGAAAGGTGTAGTTTGTAATGTTATCTTTAAATGTGTAGATATGGAATGATGCTAGATTTTCAAAGCTATGTGATGTGCAATAATTTTACATTTCAGTCGTCTATTGGTTCGTTTTCCAGCCTGAAAAAAAAAACGTCTTGTCATTCCGTCATTTTTATTTTTATCCAACACTTAAATCCAAACTGCTCCTTTAATACTAAGATTATGACATATTGTCCCAATGTTAGAACAACCCAATGGAAATTTGGCTCTTATTATTTGATTGGTATATTATTAATCCAGGGAACAAGCAAAATATCTTCCAAGCTGAGACTTGGACAGACTCTGTAGACACCTCGTGATATGGTATCAGCTATCTTTATAATACACTGGGTTATTATAATAATTTTTAATGTATAGGATTCTAAGTCATTTGTCCACACAGAAACATATGTGAACATATTGTGCAATGCTTAGTTTTATGACTGATGAACTGCCAAAACCTGTGGCTTTGATAACTTTTTGTACTTTTAGGCTGCCAGGACTAAATCATCAACTTCATCAAATGCAAACCTTCTTTAAAATGCCACAAACTTGTGGTTTAAATGACATACAGGGTCAGATTTCTATCTTGGTCTCATCCAAAATACACTTTACTGCCAAAGGTTTAAGGTCACCTGACCATCAGATTCATATGTGGTTCCTCTCCAAACTGTTGCTACAAATCTGGAAGTCCACAGTTGGTCTAGAATGTTTGTTGTAGGTTGTAGCATTACGTAATTCTTTCACTGGAACTAAGAGACTCCAACACTGTTCCAGCATGACAATGACCCTGAGCACAAAGCCCCCGACCTCCATTATCACATACTGTATTATTATTAGAGTGATAAAAACACCAATGTGTCCTGATCCTGATCTTACCACCCCTGAACCCCTTTGGAATGAACTGGAATGGCGACTGACCTACCCCAGACCTCCTTACCTGACATTAGTGTCTGATCTCACTAATACTGTTGGAGCTGAATGAATAAATTTGATGATTAAGATGGAAGATGATGTTTAAAGTCATATGTGTTTGTGATACTCAGATGACTACCAACTTTTGGCAATACAGTGTAGATTCCAGTTCACTTTAGGTTTAGACTCATTGCCAAGAATAAATGTGTCATAAGAACATTATATATCTGGACATCAGGAACTTACGAGAAAACTATGAAGCTAATAATGTTAATTCTGCACCTGCCGCACCTCTCATATTACACACACACACACACACACATACACACATTCATGTGCTGCTATCCTGCCCTCTGGAGTTTTGGCTCTCTGTTACTATGCCTCCTTTGTAAAGACTGGTGTTTTTAAAAATGATGACATTATTGTAAATAAGATCTAGGTATCCATGCAGACTTGTTCTATCAGTGTGTGGAAATGTGAATATTATAATAAATATGAAACGTTATGAATTTCATTTGGCATGAAACATGTGTATATTTCAATATTTGCTAATAGTCACTTCTGTCCAGGTTGTACCCTCGCCTCTCGCCCTATGTGAGCTGGTATCGGCACTAGCATACCCCCGTGACCCCAAAGCAGCGAATAAGCGGGTAAGAAGATGAATGAGCAAGAAGATCCGGGGTTTGTTTCTAGGGCAAGGTGTGTTTCTGTGCAGAGTTAGAATGTTTTTCCCATGCTTGACTGGGTTTTCTCCAGGTACTCTAGGTTTCCTCCCACAGTCCAAAAACATGTACATTAGGTTGATCAGTGATTCTAAATTGCCTATAGGAGTGAATGTGTGTGGTTGTTCATCCATGTGTGGCCCTGAAATGGAGTCCAGGATCGTGGTCCTTTTGCCCTATGTGCTCCGGGTTTGAATCTTCACTTCAACACATTATTTCTACATTCGCTTCAGAGCGACTAATGCTGATATACTTTTTTTTTGTATACATCTTGGCAGTTAAGGATTAAGAGTTTTGTCCAAATCCTCACATCCCATTCCAGTGTTGGTCTCATTCTCACTCCTACAATAACCTCCATTCTTCTGGAAAGGCTTTTCACTAGATTAAGGCAGTGTGCCTGTGGGAATTTGTTCATTCAGCCATAAAATGATTAGTGAGATCAGACAGTGATGTCGAGTGAGGGGGTCCGGGGTCCTGGCTCAATCATTTTAAGCTTAAATTGACTTTTCACTTGCTGCTTAATCCTGTATATCCCATCACTTGACGAGGACATTGAAACAAGATAATCAATATGCTTCTATTAGCACCACCCTGTCAGCGGTTCTACTGTTTGTGTGTGTGTGTGTGTGTGTGTGTGTGTGTGTGTATGTCTTGGCATAGGTTTGAATTATTAATTTGTTTACGGACATGTATAAAGGAAATTTGATTGACTATTAAATCACTGCTTTTAACCCCATCCTAGCCGTGCTATTAAAATAACCACCATATCATCTTTGATTTTTTTTAATTTATGCAAGTTTTGAAACCAGACATCGGATTACCTTCTGCCAGGATTTATCGAAAAAGAACGTGTCTGAATATTAAAAAAAAAACCTCAGTGATAAAATAGTTCTGGCTGCTTACTAAGAATAGAAAGCTGAAAAATCTGTGAATGTCGCAGGTAGGGAGGCAGCCAGTCATCATAGCGGTAGCAGGGATGGTGCTGAAGACTAATTTTGGGTGTAAAGATGTTTCCAGCCTCCCCCACACTCACACTCAAACTGTGCTATATGAATTATATCAATTCCTGTGAAAATCTTTATGATCTTTCATCTAAATCGGGATTCATTTCATTGAATAGACATCCTTTCTGAGGTTAAGGTCTTAGTCATAAAGCCACGTGAAGCATTTCCAGACATGGAGCTGAATAAACTGAACATTAAAGTGTGTGAAGATTCATTTTAGTTTAGATTCTTTATTGGCTGGTCAAATAATCACAGGGGGCGCCACCGTGCCATAGTGGTTAGCACGCTTGCCTCACAGCAAGAAGGTCCCATGTTTGATTCCTGGGCAAGGGGTCCAGGGTTTCATGGGTTTTCTCCCACAGTTGCATGGGTTTTCTCCCACAGTTCAAAAACATATAAGTTGAATGCCGATTCTAAATAGCCCATAGAAGTGAGTGTGTGTGTTTGTGTCTGTGTGGTTGTTCGTCTATGTGTGGTCCTGCGATGGACTGGCGGCCTGTCCAGGGTGTACCTCTGCATTTTGTACTATGTGAAATGGGATAGTATCCAGCAAACCTCTGTGACTCCGAATTAGAGAATAAGCAAGTTAGAAGATGAATGAATAAATAATCACAGGTTTTGTGTTTGATCTGTATAATAATACAAAAGGACAAAGAAGTATTTATATGTTTATTAACATCATGTGTTCACAAGTTCAATTTTTATCAAATATTATCTTGCTTTTCACTGGGTCCACAATATACATTTTCTCTATTTTATTTAAAACTATTGCTCCAGTACTCTAGTTTCAACATTCTGTATGTCCGCATCTGTTGATGAGAACGAATTCCACAGCTGGTCCTTTTGTGTGTGTATGTGTGTGTGTGTGTGTGATAGAGAGAGAGAGAGAGAGAGAGAGAGAGAGAGAGAGAGCAAAAAAACGTCAATACCATCGTGTCCTCTGGCTGCATGCTGCTTCCTGGTCATAGTCAATAACCATAGCAGCTGTTGCGTCACTGTTGTCATGGCAACGGAAGCAGAGCCACGCAAAGCCCCACCCTTTTATTCCTCCTCTCCATTCATGCGGCTTTCATCTGCCCCTTTAAGCTGTTTTGTCAGTACAGGGTAATGTGTTCTATCTCTTGCTGAATTTCGCTATAAAGAACCCGATAGTGTCTGTGTTGGCTTTTAACTGGAGATCCTCAGTCGCATCACTGTTAGTAGTCATGTGCCACGATAACTCAGGGCGGAACCTCTGCAGCAGCCTTCGCTGGTCACGTGATAATTCAGATCCAGGCATGCCTTGGGAGCCAAGGTATGGTTCCTGAAAGAAAGATGTTTTAGATTTCATGTGTGTGTATGCGAACATAATTTAGGAAGACTTAAAGAAGAGTCAGGTATATATTAGAAAAATATTAACAAACCATGATAAGATCAAAAACGTTTGTCAAAATGTCAAAGCCGGTACAATTAATTGTTAACTAGATGGTCACCAGTTTATACAGGTGTTTTCTGTACATTAAATGTTAATCAGGTTCCAGCGTGACACAATAGGAAAAACACTCGCCTGATTCCTAAATTCCCTCTGATGCAACAGCCATCAATGACCAAAGGTCTTAAATTAGCAGGTTGGACAAGATGGCATACTGTCTCTCTTTCTCTCACTCTCTTAATTAAAGTACCTTTGAAAGGTAACTAATATCGACATTTACAAGGTATAAGTGTTTGGGTTCAACTTAACATAATTGATAACTATGTGCTTCCAGCTTTGTTTGCAGGAAACCTAGTGATTAGCTTGAGACGGTATGGTGTTTGATCATAAATCTATTATCCATACTAAATGCATCCCAGGGCGGCGCAGTGGTTAGCACAGTCATCTCATAGCAAGAAGGTCTTGGGTGAGGGGTCTTTCTGTGTTTGAGTTTGCATGTTCTTCCCGCGCTTGCGTGGGTTTTCTCTGGGGTTCTCCAGTGAGGGTGGGAAAATGCGAGAAGATGAATGAATAAATAAATGAATGAATGAAATTGTAGATTTTTTGCTGCAGATGTACAGATGAGAGTTTTCCTCATTTTAATGATGGACCTGAAAATGTTCCCCAAATGGACAATATCTTCTGCAGTAGTTATTCAAACAGAATGCGAGATATACGAGTCCGGATACAGATGTCCAAGCAATCGTCCGTCGAAAGACTTGTTCGCAACCTGGTTATTGTAAATGCTGCATTTTACCCTTTTCATTTTGGTGCGAAACACTGATGGAGTGAATTAGTAGCTGTAATGGATGAAATGATGGTTTGAATGTAAAATGATCTCACAATGGCACAATATACACCATTTTTAACAGTAGTTGCAAATTCTCTTTCATTTCATTTCTTCTATGGGTTTCCTCCCATACTGAAAAGATAAAAGCACGAAATTATTGGATCGTATCACATCTTCTTCTGTTATTCCTTTATTCATCCTTCAACCTGCTTATACCCTAATTCAGGATCATGGGAGTCTGCTGGAGCCTATACCAATGCACATAAGGCACATAAGACAGGGGTAAACCCAGGACAGGTCACCCGGTCCATCACAGGGCCCCAAATAATGTCCAATTTCGAATCACCAAACAACTTAATGTATTTGTTTTTGGACTGTAGAAGGAAACCGGAGAACCCAGAGAAAACCCACGCAAGCATGGGGAGAACATGCAAACCCCTTGCCTGAAAATCGAACCCGGGACCTTCTTGCTGTGAAGGGATGGGAGGTTGTGTCCTTAAAGTGTCCTACTTTAAGTTGTAGAGGTTTGGTGATACATGGTGGTGCTTCAAACTTTACATTTTGACCCAAGCCAAGGACTAAATGAGTGTGTCTGATATCTGATATCAGGTCAGGACTCATACTCTTACCTGTGGCTCCAGAGTTAAACATGGAAACGTTTTCAATGCCCAGGCCACTTGCTCTTCATTCTCAGCAAGGGTCACAGTGCAGGTACTATACACCAGCACACCACCCTTTTTTAATAGTTGCACAGCCTGTAACACACAGTAATACATTTTCACACTGATTAATGTACAATCACTAAACAGATCAGCTAACACACATGATTTAGACGTCTAACAAGTCGGGATGTATCAGCTGAGATACTGCAGTATGTTATTGCATGTATACAATATTACCAAGCACAGAAAATGTGTCTGTTCGATTGTGGTATATCAGAATATTCCACAGGGAATAAACTCTACACAGAGATAACTGAATAAACTACACCATCTACTGGCAATAAGTCGCAATTGCGAAAGCGAAGGGCTTGTCTATCAAATTATTATACATTGCTGATTAATCTAAAGTAATTATAAAGGTAGGGCGGGGCAGTGCGGTGGGGTGGGGTGGTGTGTTTGTAGATTTTCCCTGTGCATGTGTGGGGTTTTTTCCGGGTAATCGAGTTTCCTCCTACAGTCCAAATACAAGTACATTAGGTTGATTAGTGATTGTAATTTTCCCACAGGAGTGAATGTGATGAACTGGCAACCTGTCCAGCCTTTCACCCTTTCAGAAAACTAGGTTAGGCTCCAGTACACCCCTTTGACCTCAAATTAGGGAATGAGCGGGTATGCAAGCAAATTAATGCAGAATAATAATTGATGATAAGAATAATTATACTATTTTTATCATTATTATTATTAATCATCATCATCATCATCATTATCTGTGTTTAGAAACATATCTGAAAATTAACCTTATACGTTCATAAATTTCCTGTTTTGTGGAAAAAAAAAGTGTGTGTGTGTATGCCCTTACAGTACGGAAGAGCTTTCGCTGTAAAGGCTGGTATGAACACACTTCCTTAAGGCTGTAGCTGATCACCATGTTGGGTCTTTGTCCAAGTCCACTGCATGGAGCATCCAACAATATCCGATCAAAACTCTCTTCTGGAAACGGAGGAGCATCTGCCGAAATAAGCAAAATAACACATTCACACATCGGCAGCGTCAAAAGTTCAGTAAAAGCTGGATCACTAAATCGCCTCTTGATTAAAACACAATTAGTTCTAGTTATTTGCCTTATGCAATTAATGTACTGGTTATCCTGAAGGTATGTAATACATTTTCTTAACATCAGCTGCAATGGTCATGTTTACACCAGTGTGCTTGGATTCATACACTTAATCTTATTCATTCATTCATTCATTCATTCATTCATTAATTGTAGTACTAACACCATTGAAAGGATATGTCTACCATAAGCACTACTTAAACAACCCCCTTCTGATACTTTCTACAAATCAACAGTTAACCTATCTTTCCTGAACATTCAAACCGACTGCCATTAAATGGTGGAATAAGTTTGCATGTTCTCCCCAAACTTGCTTAGAATACTCTGGTACTATGCATTAGGTTGTTTGGTGATTCTAAATCGCCCATAGGAGTGAGTGAGTGTGAGTGTGAGTGGTTGTTCATGTATATGTGGCCTGTTGATGGGTTTGCAACTTGTCCAGGGTGTACTTCGTCTATTCCCCTATGTGTGCTGGGATAGGCTCTAGCAGATCCCCATGACCCTAAATTAAGGTTATGAGGTTTAGAAGAAATGAATATATTTCTGTAAAATTAGCTTGAAGTTTTTATTTTGTGATATCATGTGACCTGATCAGTACCTGTACTAAAGCCAAGGGTGAGATTAGGGCTGACGGCCTGTATACTGTTGTAACAGTACACTTTAATGCAGTGCAGCTTCAGAACCTGAGCATTGTGGCTAATCTTCTCCACTTTGGATCTGATTTTGTCCAGCGCCACTACGACTCCCTGTTCCAAGGACAAATTAAAAAAACGTCTATTACGGTATGTGGTATAAATCAATGTATCACGTTATATAAAAATGCCTATCACATTATGTGGTATAAATTAATCTTGCCTAATTATTTCAAGAAAAATATTAGAATCTCAAATCGATACTTATCTCAACATGTAAGAAATCAGAACTAGCATGTTTGTTGTTTGCTTCTTTAGATTTGTTTTGTCAATCACCAGCCAATCAGCATCCTCAGCTTTTCTGTTATACTGAGCGTTAAAATGGAGGAGCTGCTCACTATTTTGCCTTTTCCCCCTTAAATTTATTTTGCAGCAAAGTTTCAGCAACGGCAAAAATCAGTTTGTAAATTGTAATAACAGTATTATCCCTCCTACCAGTGTCTATCCCTGAGACCCAGCCACACTCACCTGATTTCCCATGAGAGCAGCTATGTGAGTAGTCTTTCCTCCTGGTGCTGCACACATATCCAAAATCCTTTCGCCAGGACAAGGCCCCAAAACATGACCCACCACCACTGATGGGAGGTTCTGTGCGCGCGCACGCACGCACGCACGCACGCACACACGCACACACGCACACACACACACTTTACTGTTTATTGCTCACTACCCCCGCCGGCACTACACCAATGCGGCGCCTTTACTAAACATATAACAGATACTGTAATTACTTCACATTAATATTGTCCTTTAAGTGTCCTTCAGTGGTAGCTCCGCAGGTTCAATTCCCATTACTACCATTCCACTACTACTAGACCCCTGAACAAGCCCCATAACCCTTAACTGCTCAGCTGTATAAATAAAATAAATGTAAATCAGTCTGGTAGAGCATGTCTGCCAAATGGTATGAATGTAGAAACAGGAAGTCTCACCTGCAGGAACACTTCATTTGGCAGCACCCCAGCAAACGATGGGCTTTGATATAAAGCGTCTACCAACCTAACAGCCACACCCCTAAGCATACGACACACACAGTGAGAGAAATGGACAGACAGGACAACACAATAGATTATGCATTATTTTTAAACAGAATTGTTTACTGTGAATTATTATCAGTTTATGAATTACCTCGCTGGTCCATCGGTACAAAATATATCCGAACGGTTCATCACACACACGCCATTCCCCAGGAAAACCTTCTTCCCCTGGAACTGTAAAGCTCCACGGGTGCACCTGCTCTCCACGTCTGAGAACACCGACACTTTGTCACCTACTTTCATAACTGACACACACACACACACACACACACACACACACACACACACACACACACACACACACACACACACACACACACACCTGCTGTGTTTGTGACACCACTTATCCGTTATGTTTTAAATACAGTGTATTGTAGAATAGACTTAATGTTGTGTGTTGGGATTCTTACATTTGGGGGCACTGAGGACACCCGGAGCAAAGACATGAGCTCCTCTTAGTACTGCATTGCCACACTTAGCACCGACGATCACTTCAGCATCCAAAATAGTGACATCCCTAAACACAGCACAGAGCTACACTTTAGAAAAATATTTATAACTCAGAAACACAGCTCTCAAGTACACACACACACACACACACACCTTTACTGCTATATTTATTCAACAATATTAAACTGCACAGGGTTTGGATGACTCATGCACATGCACACACGCACGCACACATTGCACCACACACACACACACACACACACACACACACACACACACACACACACACAAATAGCTCTATTAAATTATTTACTCCCTTGTCACGTTTGAAATGCTGAAAAAGCATCATATGACATGGGGAAATGGTAGCTCGGGGTGATTGGAAGTACGTGCAGCGTCTGACCAGGGTTCTTAACCCTCAGGGTGCTCAGTTAAGGGAAAAAATACTAAACGTTGGAAAAGGACGTTGCCGAATGCCAGAAATGTAAATATTTCATTCTACAATGCTTAAACTCTTGCCGACATGAAACTATTGCTACAGATTAAACTTTGCTTATTTACTAAAGATTAAATAGACAGCATGTTTCATCTGTCTTACTTTCACTTCAGCTTCTCTGTATATATGTATATAAAAAACATTGTTTTAGCTTTATAATAAAATTTTAAGAATTTCAAGGACCCTTCAATCTATTTTTGCATTTTTGAACACTATACACCAGACTATCAATTAAACATCAATATCAATCTAACCCGCAGAATCCCTAATTCTGGGTCATGGGGGTCTGTTGGAGCCTATCCCAGTGCACCCTGGACGCAGGGCCACACATAGACAAACAACCACAAGCACACATTCACTCCTATGAGCAATTTAGAATCACCAATCAACCCAATGTACGTTTGTGGACTGTGGGAGGAAACTGGAGCACGCAGGGAAAACTTGCAAAGATGAAATCAAACCAGGGGCCGGAACAGTTTGTTTTTAATTACCATTGTTTCTCTCGACTGTACTTCTTAGTACGTGTATGTGGATGTTAGATTTTTTGTCCAATCAGATTTCAGTTTCGATGTTAATATAATCTGACCAAAGCATTTAGAATTAGCAGTGCTGCCTCTCTAACTTAAACTTTATAAGCAGTGGCAGATTGCTAACTGGTTCATATTGTTCAAATTATTTGAAACCCTCCTTCCTAGTCCCGCTTTCTGTCCTCTGATAGGTTTATCAGAGTAAAACCAGTATTGGTCTTGATCAGTTAGCAAACAACGCCTGTACAGTTAAATCAGAATATTTTTGATGAATTAGAACGGCTGATTGAGGAGGAGAAACTAACTTTGTATCTGACATACAAAAAAAAACCTCATGTTCTGTTGGACTGGATTTCCAGACTTTATAATGCAAGCAGCTTGGCGACTACTTGAAACGCAAAAAAGTATTTTGTACAAAAGCCTGCTGAACCGAGCATGTACCTCGGCCCGCCGACTGGCAGCAGCAGCACATCTGGAAGTTGTGGGTGGGAAAGAATGGTAGTGGAAACACTGTCGCCATCACATCTACTCACATGTTGCTGAAAGACAGAAAGAGATTTTAGATATTGATCAATCCAGTACATCATCCTATTAAAATTAAAGGTCACCGATAATAAACTAAGAAATGTCCCCTCAGTATCTTTGTAAAGGCCCCTATAATCTTGAACTTTTAAATCAGATAAGAAAGCTGATGTGCTCCTCAACCTCAAGGATTGAGTCTTTGTGCATAATGAGAGCACTGTCTTCTCACTTCTTCTTCCTCCTCTCCTTTCCTCCGTCTTCTTTTAGTAGCCACAACAAATCATCTGTCTCCACCCAACCCTATCCTCAACTGCCTCTTCATTCCTATCCACTATCGTAAGATTCTAATCTATCGCATCTATAGACCTAATCTTTGCCCTCTGCCTGGTAGCTTCATTTCTAACATCCCCCTACTGATATATTCACTATCCATCCTCTGAACATGACCAAACCTCCAAAAAATATAACATAAAGCGTTCCCCTGATGGACTCGTTCCTAGCTCTGTCCAAGCCAAAGAAAAGAATATCTTCAGCTCTGCTCCCTCCAGTTCTGCTACTAGTCTCTTCTTGATATCTAAACCATTCATCAGAGCTGGTCTCATCACAGGTTTGTACACCTAACTCTTGATTCTAGCGGACATCGTTCCTGATTTGTTTCTCCACTCAATCCAACCTAAATTCTTTACCTCTTCATTTTCTGCTCACTGCAAAAATGATTTGAGGAGTTACTTCCTTTTGCCTTGAAACAAATTGATGTCCAAACATATTTATCCACAAGGTGTTTTCATTTACATATATGGTTGAAAATTCCAACTAGGATACTTCAATCTAGTATTTACAAACATGTCATTATCCGTTCCTGTGATGATGTGATTTCTCTGCCCTGCTGTTGAACTGATATGAACATTACCTCATGTTCTTAATCAAGCAAGTGTCCTGGAACTATTACACACCTGTGCAAGTTGCTCTTCTAGCCTGTGCTGAATGTCTTGCAGAGTATGTGAGTGTGTGCTGGCTCTCAGACAGGTGAGTGTTGGCGGGTGGGACAGACAGAAGAGCAGAGTTTCAAATACTCTTTCAGATTCCTCCTGTCCGATTTCAGATACAAGCTGAGCAAGAGAGACAGACACAATTTTATTTCTGTACTTTCCCTTGTAGGCAGTGATCATGCAAACCATGTAAAACAAGTGCTGGTACTGATTTTACAAACTAGAGAGAAAAAATTGCTGCCAGTTGGAAAACATCTGGATATTCAAACTAAATATTTTTATTCATTTTTGTAATTTTATCATTGGATAGCCAAGTTATTTGTATTTATTAATGTTTGTTTTCTGCCATTACAATTTTCTACATTTAATGGGCGGTGCGGTGGTGTAGTGGTTAGCACGATCGCTTCACAACAAGTAGGTTCCGGGTTTGATTCCCGGGCCTGGGATCTTTCTGTTCGGAGTTTGCATGTTCACCCCGCGCTTGCGTGGGTTTCCTCTGGATACTCCGGTTTCCTTTTACAGTCCAAAAACATGCAGATTAGGTCAATTGGTAATTCTAAATTGTCCATAAGAGTGAATGTGTGTGTGAATGCTTGTTTGTCTATGTGTGGCCCTGCAATGGACTGGCGACCCGTCCAGGGTGTACCGCTGCCTTTTGCCCTATGTGTGCTGAGATAGGCACCAGCAGACTCCCGTGACCCCGAATTAGGGACTAAGCAAGTAAGAAGATGAATGAATGAACGAATGAAATTGAATTCTTACAACGGCTAATTTGCGAAGTATAAAGCGGGATATATCTAACCAATTGTAGAAATGTAGTTAAATAAATAATTACTAAATAAACTAATAAATAGATCAATAAAATATAAAAGTTAAATAAGTTTACTTTACTATAAAATACAACTTTTCCAATAATTCCATAGTAACAAAATGTAAAAAAGATCTCAAACTCATTCATGTTAAAAGTTGAGAGAATATCCATTAAGTGCTGGTGTACAGACTTACGATTAGTGTAAGCCACTCTAGAAAAAAAAGCATCTGACACGAGTTGCCCATGTACATTTAAGCCTAGTGTGAACAGATAAAGGGGAATAGTAAGGGCTAAAGTACCTCTTTATTCGTGTAGACATGGTGAAGATATTCCTGCACTTCCGATCGGAATTCTATCTGTGGAAAGACGTTGTTTTTTATTGCAGACATGATGGACACTGCAAAAAGAAGGTTTGTACAGTTTTTGGGGCAGGAAATAACCACAGATTCATGTAATGATGTTATCATTTAATAAAAAAAAAGGGGTCAATTATTTAATAGGAACACCACATCTGCTTCTGAATCTGATTAAAAATGATTCATTATGTCACTTCAATTCAATTCAACGTTCATTAATAACAAATTATTATTTTTTTCTTTTAAGGCAGCCGAGTGGTCAACAAGCATGGCCACCTCACAGCAAGAAGGTCCTGGGTTTGATGCTGTGGGGTCTTTCTGTGTCGAGTTTGCATGTTTTCCTTACGCTTGTTTTGGGGTTTTCTTTGGGTACTCCGGTTTCCTCCCACCGCCCAATTACATTTATATTAAGCTGATTGATGATTTGCCCAGAGGAGCGAGTGTGTGTGTGTTCCTGCAATGGACTGGCAACCGGAAATATTGAATAAGCAGGTTATGAATGAATGAATGAATGAATGAATGAATGAATGAATGAATGAATGAATACTTACACAGAATTGTTCTCGTTCCAAAGCTGAAGGAAATGCGTGACCACTTTACTTCCGCAAACGTCATTGATGTGTCATAGTTCTTACGCAGGCTAGGTGGGTAATGTAGTTTAACACTTCTATTTGGCATTAAACAAACGTCAGTGCCACGAGTACTTTTGTTTGCGCTGCAGATAAATCTTTAAGCCAAATGTTTGTTCTACATAGTTTGTCTTAGTTCACTGGTGTTTCTTTGACCTGTTCATTTGCACGCATCATGATAGTAACTATAGGATTGAGAAGTGTATGAAAACTATTTTTAAACCTAAAACAACAAAAGACATGGGTAGAACTAAACAAAAACGGACCTCACTGAGACACTGTTGTTTGGTAAAGAGTCGACTTCTTTAGACGAATCATTTAGTCAAGCGTATATTATAAACCGCAGTTGGTTTAGTTGGTTTTACGTTCGACAATCAGAAGAAATGTCATTTGGTACATTTGGGTGTTAAAACTGTTGTTGTTGTTGTTCTTTTTCTTCTTCTTCTTATTATTATTATTATTTTCTTTTTAAAGAAAAATGTGCACGAATTGGATTCTAGCGGAACGGTGGCCTCACAACAAGAAGGGTTCGATTCCCGGGCCGGGGATCTTTCTATGCGGAGTTTGCATGTTCTCCCCGCACGTGCATGGCTTTCCTCCGGGTACTCCCGTTTCCTCCCACAGTCCAAAAACATGTACATTAGGTTGATTAGTGCCCATTGAATGTGTGTGTAGTTATTGTCTGTGTTGCCCTGAGATGGACTGGCTACCTGCCCAGGTTGTACCCGCGCTTCTCGCCCTATGTGCGCTGGGAGAGGCTCCAGCAGACCCTCATAACCCCGATCAGAGAGTAATCGGATAAGAAAATAAATGAAAAATTTAATTCTTACAAACGGCTCATTTGCGAGTCGACTCTTTTTCTCTTTGTCCTATTTATGAATGACGTTTACTTTTAGTCAATTGTAGCACAGAATGCGGGATATATCTGACCAATCGTAGAAAAGGAGGCGGGCTTTGCAGGCTAAAACCAGGTGAGAAATATAACTTGTTTTGGGGGGTGTTGGTGCGCATGCGCGAAAGAGAGAACGCGCGATTGACTCGGGTTATTTTTCTAAACTGCTGTTGCTTACTGCCAGGATTGGTAGTGCATAAGAACGTTTTTTTAGAATTAAAAATTTTGCACTCTTGATCAACGCCCGGATTTTCCTCTTGAGGCACCTGGTTTTCTCCTTCGATTTCCCGGCTAGACCATGTCGGACTCTGGGATGTGACTGTAACGGATCTCGGAGCAGTTTGGTGGCCAGCGTCTGTGCGTGGGTGTGAGGGAGAGAGATGTTGAGGCAGGACTGGCTTTTACTAAATAAGCTTGAAAAACTCAATTGACTAAACTGGTTGGAATTTAAATCTATTCTGGAAGCCGCCTTTTGCCCACCTGTCCTGTCCCTTCACTTCCCCGACTATTGAGATGGGCTTGTTGGATCTAGCCTAGCCGGATCAACGTAGCGGATTAGCAAGAACGCGCCGCACAGGCCGCCAGTTTCTGCCGGAGAGCGTGTCAGAATAGATACAGAAAGAATCATGGGCCTGATTGTGGCCAAACTTTGGAGCTTTTTCTGTAATCAGGGTAAGTGAGCAGGTCATGCTGTTGTTTCCTGTCTGTGGGGTAAATCTCACCGTTCTAACGGTTCCGGTTGTGTGTTACTGGATGGCCAATCAAACCAAGCAGTTCTGGGACTAACTTCACAGAGCTAATCCGAATTTTTCATATTTATTTCTTAAGTTAAAATTAACGTGCACATAAAGCATGAAAATAAATAAATATTTTAATGGAATTAAATATAGTAAATAAAGAATTATTGTTATCCAAACAATCAGTAACAATCTTTGTGTAACTAGCAATTGCAGAGTGTGGATCAATACCAAGTTTACACTGCAGGATCACGTGTGTAATCACACACACACACACACACACACACACAGTCTATTTGCATAAAATCAATAGTATGTTATCAATTAAGTCAGGTTGGCACTGGTGGTGCTTGTATCCGGGTCGTATTAGGTGGTGGTGGTGGCGTTTGAACCCAAGGCCTTCTTGGTATAATATAACTGCATATATAAATAAACAATAAATGGGGTACTAAAGAGAATAGCAAATGTTGTCAGTTAGTTAGTTCTACTGTAATCTAATCCATAGAAATGGCATCAAAAAGGTGCAGGACAAAAGTGTAGATGGGAACAGACGTGTATTGTTAAAGTAAACGTCCTGTTATAGACCATTCCTAACTCGAAGCATAAAAGCCCGACGTTCTACAGTGGTGGGAATCATAACCTGACATTATAACCGTTCTTATGGACATTATGGAGTTATCTACATGGAGTTTTTAAAATGTTGCTCATCATCACAACATCATTTAACTGTGAAGAATGTGCTGTTGTTTGACCAGGAAACTCCGAGTTCAAACCTCATCACCATCAGCTTGAGTTGTTGATCTGACTGATGACCAAGATGTTCTTGCTTTCTATGCTGCACCATAGCTGAACTTAAGATGCTATATGCGAAGAAAGTGGGAAGGGGGACTTAGTGGTTAAGGTGTTGGACCAGGGTTCAATTCCCAGTTTCACCAAACAACTACTGTAGGCCTTTGAACAAGGCCGTAACCCCTAATTGCTCAGTTCTAAGTCGCTCTCAGTAAAGGCATCTGCCAAAATGCTGTAAATGAGGAAAGAATTTTTGCACTGAGGCTCAAAAATCACAGCAATTACTAGAACTGGTTTTCATTCGGCAGGATAAAAACAGTATTATGTACTGGGCGATTTTATGGTTGAGTCTCGCTCACTGCAAATCATTTGACACTGTTTAAACCCTGTTGCATACAGTAGTTTGGGGTGTTGGGTGTCAAGTTCTTTTTAGTGGCAATGAGGAGGGTTAAAAGGTCAGTGTGTTCTACCCCCCACAGTGCTTTTGTATCTCGGAACAGATGCTGGATCCTTATTGAGTCAGGATGTGACAGAAGGCTTGGCGTCTCGAGTGACTCGGAGAACAAAACGCGCATGAGGAAGGCATTTTCCTTCTATATTGTCTTCCAATGATGTTATTCATACATGCACAGCTGGCGATCCTGTCCGGATAAGCAGATGTGAATTACTACATGTAAAAGGAACACCAAGATACTGCCTGCCTGAACTATATCTAAAGGCATATTTTCAATTTATTTACCGGTTAGGGCAATAAATACTGTTAAGTGGTATAAGAAATAAAACACAGTGTTTGGCTGTTTGAGCATAATTCATTCATTTTATTAATTCATTCATCTTCTAACTCGCTTATTCCCTAATTGAGTTTTGCTGGAACCTACCCAGTGATTAAGACAGGGGGTACACTCCAGACATGTTTCCAGTCCATCGCAGGGCCTCACATAGACTAACAACCTCACACACACTTAGTCCTAGAACCATCAATCGACCCAAATGGACAGTTTTTTGAATGTGGAAGGAAGCCATAGTACCCAGAGAAAACCCATGCAAACTCCGGAAAGACCCCTTGGCCGGGAATCGAATCTGGGACTTTCTTGCTGTGAAAATGTTGAAGGAAAAATAAATTGCAGTTAAAGTCAGACTGATTTGTATAACAAATTAGCTCTTGTTGTCACTTAAATGAAAGCAGGAAACTTTAACACTACACTCATTTGTGACTTCTACACGGTGTGTTGTCATTTTTCCAGCTGTTTTACACCAGATCAGCTTGGTAGAAAAAATAGCCAAATTGTTGTTTTCGAACTCGGCAAAATAGCTTGACCAGTATGATGGCCACATATTTAAAATAAACACAAGCGGATAATTTGACGTTGCATGACATGAGGATCAGATTTTTTTTTTTTTGAGCAGGCTACACAGCAAACAAAACGTTTCATCCTTGTGGTCTACAGCAGTGTTGGCAGAATTCCCTCGAGCTGTCTGGGTCCATTTACTTTGGTGGATTGAATAAAAGTCTCAGTGGGTCAAGTCAGTCAGCCAGAAGGAAATAATACTGCTACCGTTTCCTGCAAGGCCTTTTGCAAATGTCTAATCTCAGCATGCTGTGTGCGCTCACTTCCTTCCTTCAGTCCAAATCTGAACACAAAAAGGGGAAAAAGCCAGACTACTGTATGTCTACTCATGTGTTACACACACACACACACACACACACACACACACACACACACACACACACACACACAGGTTTAGCACCAACATGTCTGCTTTGATCATCGACTTCCTGTGAACTTTATTTTGTGTGTGTGTCCCAGTGCCCCATCGTGTGTATCCCTTGTATGCAGGCTTTTCATGTTTATGTAAGATGTTAACTAACACCACCAAGTATGACCGGTCATGGGCTTATTCAGCATTAAAGATAATGACTCTGTGTTACGTCAAGATTCGTTCTCTAGGTGATTGAGACTCTCTTCCTTTACTCTCTTCCTGCTCTCTTCCTTTACTCCAGATCTCATAGTCACGGTCTAGGGTGTGTACAAAAGCACTGCAGGCTTATTTGTAGTCTGTACTAATGCAGGCATTGCACGGTTATTGCTTTAACACGGTTTTCTGTGGTAAAAAGGTCATAATGGATTTAGTGATGTTTTGACTTGGTTGTGTTGACGAGACTTTTTTTAATCTTGATTCACATGTGGTATCAGGGGCTTGTGGACTTTGCTGACATTACTGTACTCTTGGGAGGATGACCAGAGCAACTACTAGAAAAATTTCCTTTAATTTTATTTTACACTGCAATGCAAATGAAGGCATAAAAATATTTTTTTTGGGTTGGGCAAACAAAGAGGAAATTAGATAAGCAGAATCTGTGATGTGGGTCTTTATGCTATCCAAAACAAGCAGTGCTTTTTTCCGGTGGAAAAATATACCTATAAACATATAAACTATACCCTTCGAGAGTTTATATAGATTATGCACTTAAAAATCACCATTGGTGGAAGTTTTTGTCCGGATGCTGTGCATGCCAGAACGCAGGTGAAGTGCGTTCTCTCGTCTTTCTTATATCTTTGTTTCAACGAATTTGTGGAAGTTTTCAACTTTTTCCTGATAGTCAGGATGGAGTTGCTGATAGAGAGTGGTCCGTGCCCTAAAGAACAGGTTTTTACGTCTCATAAATTTGAAACACCATGACAGCCCAGCTTTGGAATCTTCAATATTAATATTGCATGTGATTTTTGTTTTGGCTTTCAGTCGGATCCAGTACAGTGGATTCACCTCAGCCACCTGCTCTGTGTGTTCACCCAGTCGTTCAGGCCACCTGCTTTTATGTCCTCTGAAAGCTTTTCGCAAACTTGCCTCACCATAGATTCATTGACGTTAAGCTTGCGTGCAGCAGCGCGGTTTCCTTCCTGGATAGCAAGCTTGATGACTTTAAACTTGCATTATATGAACTTCAAGTGGTTTCCATGATGAAGGGGTGAGGATTTGAAAATAATTACAAGTGAGTAATTCGTCTTGCGTGTGCTATATGCTAAAGAAAAAGTAGTGTAGTCATTGATTTTTTTTTTGTCTATATTAATTTTGATTCTAATTCCGGTTAGCGCGTCCCTAGCGGTGGAAGAAAAATCCACAGAATAGCCACACCTTTGTTTAAGTCCCATGGTTCAAAACCTAGGAATAAAGTAGCGGCTTATAGTCCAGAAAATACTGCATTTATTTTGTTTAAAGACACATTTGACACCCAAGATGCTGGTGTTTATGTATACACACCTGGGGGTGAGGACATCGGATAGTGAAAGTTGTTGTGTGTTTGTGCTAGGCTAATACGGGAAAGCGATTGAATTTTTGTTATATACATGATTATACAGAGTACAACATGTAGTGAAATCCCCATCTCTATCCCCCACCTCAGAGCACAGCGCCACTGGAGCAGGTAAGGTTAAGGGTCTTGATCATGGACCCAACAGTGGTGGACTTGAGCCCAGGTTTTTCCTTGGGGTTGATTGGGCTTGAACCCAGGACTTCCTGGTCTACCACGCAACAACTCAGCACCTTAACCACTGAGTCACCACTGTCGGTCTAGCCTTTGACAATCAATGCTGGTAGTTCCCTGTACAATAACGCAGTTCTTAGAGACTTTGTATTCACAGAAACGGGGACCACAGGCAGAGTGGTACTGTCATTCAGCTGGACGGGTTGGCCTTGTTTCATGCAGCTCTGCGTGATTGGGGTTGTGTGTTTACATCAACAGGGAATGGCGCTGTTTTCTTTGTGGGAGTGTAGCTTTCACCCAGCGCTAATGCTAAAGATGCACTTTATTTGCTTTTCGACACTGTAATCTGTTAAAGGTATTGTGCAACTACAGTGTAGTACATTTTATTTATTTCACTACAGCCATGGCTGCTGCTGCTGCTTTCCCTCTGAGATAAAACCGATCTGTTCTCCATGAGGCAGCTCCTGTTAGCCAGCTAATTGGCTACTAGTGCAAAACTTTCAGTGCCTTTAGCAATCCGTGTTCTTGTGACTTTGAGCAAATCAGATGGGTGATGGCTGGAGTTTGCTCTAGACACAGAGCAAGTGAGTTTTTACAGGCAGAAGCCAATCAAGTAATTTTATCAAATCTGTTTTGAAAACGATTGATAACTATTAATCATACAAATAGCAAATATCACGCGGCAATAATCAGCCGACTTCTCTACTCTCCGAGAGGTTTGTGGTATTTCTAGTGATTGTTGCCTGTAAAAAATCCTTAAAATATGTCCTTTTTTACAGGATAATTTGAGTGTAAGTATGAGATTTTTATGTACATTGAAATCTTTTTTACCTTTGTTTTTAGACTTTCATAGTTACCGTATTTTTTGGACTATAAGGCGCCTTGAACAGTACAGTATTAATCTGCGAAATTCCTGAATACGGTAGCCCAAATGCTCCAGTAATCCATCAAGCAGTGCAGACATTTTGACATTTTTTTTAGCACCTTGTACCACATAAAATCGGTTCGAGGTCAGTAAGCCCAAACGGAATGAATACATGAGGTGCACTGTCGATTATTGAGAAAATTAAAGGATTTCAAGTGCACCATATATGAAAGTGTGAATGTTTTCTTTGGGTCGTTTTTAAATGCACTTTGAAATTCAAACATTTTAGATCGTATCCCAGGGAAAATCAGAAGCTTTGTGTACAAAACAAATGACTGAGGTAAAAACATTTGAAGTGGATGGATCTGTTCTTGTATGAGAGGCCACCTGGTAGCTAGCCAATCATTTTGCTTCTTGGGTGCATAAAGTAATTCTCACTCTTGTTTGTGTTGGTCTATTTGTACTTGGAGTAACTCTGTATTTTGATATCTGATCCACAGAACACAAGGTGATTATCGTGGGTCTCGACAACGCTGGAAAGACAACGATTCTTTACCAGTTGTAAGTAGCACCGAGTTCAATCTGCACCAGCAGAGGGGGATTTTTTTTTTACCTCAGTTTTATTTTTGTTTTTCAGTCTAATGAAAGAGGTGGTCCACACATCTCCAACCATTGGCAGCAACGTTGAGGAGATTGTTGTAAAAAATACACATTTCCTAATGTGGGATATTGGTGGCCAGGAGAGTCTTCGATCCTCTTGGAACACATATTACTCCAACACAGAGGTACATTCTGAACAAGTATATGGTTTCCAGTCTCATTTGATACAAACTCTAAAAAGAGGTCAAAGTAGTTTTTGGTTTAGTTCTGGCACTGGGATTTTTGGCTCTCTTTTTTTCCCCACTGTATCTATGAGTTGACTTGATTTTCCTTGTGCTTCTGGCGCTTTACTCTTGGTACTTTGGTTTCTTCTTCCAGTCCCAAGACCTATGTTATAGGATATTTATTTTTAAATTAGTCTTTACCTAGTTTAAAGCCATACCAGCACTATTCATGGAAACTTCACACTCGTACCTCTCTTTTGTTTTACCTACCATGCATGTTTTGGACTGCGGGAGGAAACCGGAGTACCCGCAGGTAAACCCATGTAAGCATAGGGAGAACATTAACCAGCTCCACACAGAAAGGTATCAGCCTAGGAATTAAAACCGCGACCTTTTTGCTGTTAAGCAACAGTGCTAAGCACTAAGACATTCATGATATTTGGACTTTTTCATATGTGTTTCACATCATGTAGGATGTGAATGAAACCGTGAATGAATCTAGGTCCCAGGTTTGATTCCCGGGCAAGGGGTCTTTCTGCGTGGAGTTTGCACATTCTCCTTGTCCTTGCTTGGGTTTTGTCTGGTTTCCTCCCACAGTCTAAAAACATGTACATTAGGTTGATTATTGTGTTTCTATGTGTGTGTGTCTGTGGCCCTCCGATGCACTGGTGACATCCAGTTTGTACCCTTGCCTCTGGGATAGGCTCTAGCAGACCCCCATAACCCCAAATTAGGGAATGAAGTTGGTTAAAAGGTGAACTAAGAAACAAGAAATAGCTTGCTTGAGTCTCTAAGTATTAGAGACTCAAGTCGGGGGGTCAGTAGTGGCTCAATGATTAAGGTGCTGGTTGTTGATCGGTAGACCAGAAAGACCTGTGCTCTAGCCCCACCTCCGCCACTGTTGGGTCCCTGAGAAAAAACCCTTAACCCAGCCCTCAGACTCAAAAGCACAGACATATTGTCCTCTGCCTGGAATGAAAAGATCTTCTAACCCGCTTATTTCCTAATTCAGGGTCACACGGATCTGCTAGAGACTATCTTCGAACACATAGGGCATAGATACATTCTGGACAGGTCGCCAGTCCATCACAGGGAATGATTGATTTATGTTTTAATCAGACTGGGGACTTTTATTCTGATTAAGGTGTTTACATTCAGCATTATCATACTGATTGTACGTTTAAACTAATCAACAGTGCTTGTGAACTGTGTTCATATAAAGCCTAGGTGATGCTGTGTGTGTGCAGTCAGCAGGTTCAGAGGTCAAAATTGAAAACGAAGACTAAGTGAAAGGGCTTTATAGCCATTCGGTTATAATAGTTTGTGTGTAAGAGGTCGAGATAGTGGGGGCTGCTAACGAGTACTGTTTCTGTTCACTGTGCAATGTGTGAACGTACACACACACACACACACACACACACACACATTCTCATGTGCATGTGCTGGCGAGCAAGGGCATGCAAGAAAAGACCCATTGTGCTGTATTGACATGCAGACTCATCCACTACTTTCAAAGTTATTTTACAAACTCTTACCTGAGTCTTTTGATAAGATTTTAATATTTTGTTTCTGTCTATAGTTTATCATCCTGGTAGTGGACAGTACAGACCGAGAAAGACTGGCTATCTCAAAAGAGGAGCTGTACAGAATGTTGGCACATGAGGTAAACCCTTACACAAAGACACTCTCTCTCTCTCTCTCTCTCTGTGTGTGTGTGTGTGTGTGTGTGTGTGTGTGTGTGTGTGTGTGTGTGTGTGTGTG
>JAOTRA010000034.1:10421002-10435295 GCA_026260255.1 Pseudolaguvia tuberculata
ATATGGAGCGGATAAGTAGTGGATATAGGGTGAATATGGAGCGGATATGTAGTGGATATAGGGTGAATATGGAGCGGATAAGTAGTGGATATCGGGTGAATATGGAGCGGGTATGTAGTGGATATAGGGTGAATATGGAGCGGATAAGTAGTGGATATAGGGTGAATATGGAGCGGACATGGAGTGGATATAGGGTGAATTTAGAACAGATATAGGATAGTTAATATTTTTCTTGTTTTCTCTCTTTTCCCCAATCAGATCCAACAGCGGAGACAGGAACTGGAGCAGGCTTTGGCGATGCGCAATACTTAAACTTATTGAGCATGCGGCGGCGCAGCCCTTACCAGCACGTGTATAACTTGATTAATCCCAGCATTATTTTTATTCTAGTGACAAATCTCCAACATCTGGGCAGATTATTATATATTGTGGATGATTGGAATGCCATACTTCCTGGCAGCTGGAATTATGTGTTATTTATCAGATAGTTTGTATATTGCATTACATTCCAGTGTAATGTTTAAAGTTGTAAGTAACTTTAAAAGGAAATCATTTGGATAATTCTTACTGACAAAAATATGTAAGACAAAGCCAAACATTTTATTGGCTGCATAAAATGTGTGTGTGTGTGTGTGTGTGTGTGTGTGTGTGTGCGTGTGTGTGTTTTGTACTACAATATTTCCTCTTATGACTAAGAATGTTGAATTCCTGGGTAAGAGGATAAAAACGGCGTACTGTGAACTTCCTCTTGAGTTTGGCAGCAGTGTTTAATGTTAGTGTGTGTAAATGTGTGTGTTAACAGTGTGTAATGTTGTGTATCATTTCACCCTCTGGTTTATCTTCCTTTATGACCTACTGTGTGTTGAGTAACTAAAGCACTGTGGAACCGTTTCTAAATTCAGCATAACAGAATGTTCACCTTTGATTGATTCTCGGATGACCAGCAAACCAAAAGCAAGCTCGGATTTCACAACAATATCAAAGTTATCAATAAATAATTAAAAGTTTTTAAAAGACGATGTGATGTGAGCAGATGGGAGGACTTATGTTTGCCTGTATCGACACCTCCTGGTTTGTTTTCTGTAAAATTTCATTAATGGCTTTCAGGAGCTGGTCGGTTCATTCCATCCCTGGAAATGCTGCATGAGAAGATTGAGGCCTATTCTCAGAAAAAAAAGTTTATCATGAATCCATCACTTTGTAACTTTGTTGCCTTAAAAGCTTAATAGGATTTAACTTTTAAAAAAAAAAGCACTTACCAAAGTTTAAGTGTGTGTGACATTTTTGTTGTCATCATCATGATGTTAGCAATATTATGGTGGTTAGCTAGTTGAAGCTCACATGCTCTCAATCACAGATGATAGTGGGAGGGATAATGATGGAGGTGATGACTTAATAATGACTACCATTATCTACCAGATGAATCAGTGTAAAATAGTCACAAAATTGCAGCAAAAATTAATGTCAATTTTTAGACTTTTGGGTTCTATCATTTATTTAATTATGTTTTTTATTTAAAGTCATTAAAACTTGTGTTGCAAACATTTTGTATGTGAAATAAAGTTGTAACCTTTTTTTAATTTAATAAACATTATTTAAACCAGTCTGATATTCTGTATAAATGTTCTTCTTGCATGGCTTTATTCTGATTAGTAATTGATTACTAATTATCCATAGAAGTGAGTTTGTGTGGCTCTGTGATGGTCCCCTGCCTCTTGCCTTTCCCCATTACACTCCACCGGACCCCTGTGACCCCAAATTTAGGGACGAACCGGGTGTAAAAGATAGATGAATGAATGATCTACACTTCTATAGGGTGGTGTAGTGGTTAGCACGGTCACCTCACAACAAAAAGGTCCCGGGTTCGATTCCTGGGCCAGGGTTCTTCTGTGCAGAGTTTACATATTCTCCCTGTGCTTGCATGGGTTTCCTCTGGTTTCCTCCCACAGTCCAAAAACATGTCTATTAGGTTGATTGGTGAATCCTATGCCTATGAGTGAATGTGTGTGTGGTTGTTTGTCTATATTTGGCTCTGAGATGGACTGGTGGCCTGTCCGGGAAGTACCCCCTGCCTTTTGCCTTCTGTGACCCTGAATTAACGAATAAACCGGATAAAAGATTAATTAATTTAAATCATATTTAAATGTAAATGTAATATTTGTCTTTGATGTTAATTCTGATGTTAATTTAATGATTGTGTTAATGTTTTATTGTGAGTATTAATACATTATCATTTTTATTGTTTAGCGAACAGGTCATGCGTAACACATAGTAACTCCGCCCATTAACCTCTCGCGTCAGTCTTGAGGGGTGAGGCGTGGGAGAATCTTGAAATATCATTGGCTGGCGAGCCGGTCTTGAGCACGCGCATCGTTCCGACGCGTTGTATGGAGCAGCCATGAGGCTGGTGATTTCCTGTTAGCGAGCCGGGAGCGCTCAGGTGGTGCTACGGTAAGTGAAGGGAATTATTCCGAACAACGCCGTTTTTAAACTCTAGTTTTCAGTGAACCTTTTACTTATTAAAATTTACTGTAAAAGTATTTTTTTTAGTACGTGTATTTTTTTTAACGCTACTAACGACAATAAATATCTACTGGCGTTTGTGCGTGTAGTTTAGCCGTTTCTGCCAGTCGTGGTGGCGCTATAGGCCAGGGCTGAATTCCAAGTTAGCCTTTCTGCCCTACAAAGGGTCCCTAGATCTCATGCGAAGAGCACTGTTTCAGACGGTGGAGTTAGCTGCTAACTGTGTTAGCTGCCGTTAATTATTTGTATTGCGGCCCGAATGTTTGCCGGCATACTAAAGACACAATGCGGTGATTTCAGCGCTGAAGTTGCTACCTGGTCTGTCGTGAGGGCGTTAGTATTATATTTAATATTTAAAAGTTGTATCGCTATTTTAATAACATTTTCGAGGCAGCTATTTAGTTCGAAAAGCTGAGACCTTAGCATGGTTAGCTTTAGCTAGCATGGGGGTAATTAGCAATGTTGTCGGGCCTCCTGTAAGCTGACCGGCATTTTAGCTTTCTGTACTTGTATTGTTTAAAGACTATAATTAAGAAGCAGTTATTGACTTGTGAATATTTAAACTATGATAAACAGTTGTTTAGCTGTGTGTGAAGGTAGCCGGGGAGAAATCCGGGGATTTTTACTGTCTACCACACTTCATACCGGGAGTTAACTTCCGGTCCAGACTGATAATGTAATAAAATCAACAGGTTTCATTCATCATCTTACCCGCTTATTACCTAATTCGAGGTCACGGGGGTCTGCTGGAGTCTATCCCAGCTCACATGGGGCGAGAGGCAGGTGTACACCCTGGACAGGTCGCCAGTCCTTCACAGGGCTCAACAGGTTTCAGTGAAGAAATAAACATTAAGTGTACAAGAATAATTTATTCTTTGAGGTGTGTAATCAGTCTTTCTCCTTTAGTTTAGTCCTGTGTCCATAGAGACGTTTAATCACCACCCCCAGGTCATAATGCCGTCCGATTTGGCTAAGAAGAAGGCAGCGAAAAAGAAAGAAGCGGCCAAGGCCCGTCAACGGCCTAAAAAAGTTGAGGAAACCACCACCGAAGACGAGAAGCCAGAAAGCCAAGAAAATGGGGTGTCTGATCTCAATGGTGAGTTGGTTCTCCTGAAAGGTCCTACTGAAGAGTAAGAGAACCCTGGCTACAGTTTGTCTGTACGGTTGAGCGCTTGATGTGGATAATGGAGGTTTCTGTTGTATAGCAGATGTTTTAAGGACTTCCAGATTTCCAAGGTGTCCCAAATACACACATTCTGTGTGTCTAGCAGAGACCTGATATACAGGAACCTGACCTACAGAAGAAACAAACACGAAAGACACTGCCAGCACTAGTAACTCAATGGGCTGTTCAGTGTTTGTTGTGGAACATATTTTTTGTGTCAGTCACACGCTACCCTCTCACAGTCAGCTACCCAGTGCCATGGGTGGTAAATCATGTACACTTTAGGGCCCTGGAAGGGATATACCGTTGCACTCGATCCGATCTAATTTTCTTACCGGTCACTGTAAAAGTCCAATCAGATGACCTGTTTCTGTATTAATGCTTGATTTTGACTTGCAGGCAAGGTGGATTTAACAAAATGAGTCAAATGTTTTAAAAACTAAACGTAATTTACTTTTGGATTTAGTCTGATTGTTTTTTTCTTATTTAATGTTACCATTTATATCAATTTGGCAGGGGGGGAAGAGAAACACGTAGCACCCCGATACACCCAAATATTTACCCGTGTCAACACTGGCCAGCATTGTTCATTTCGCTAAATCGAGCAGTTATTTTGTAGCGTTCTCTAGGTGCTTTTTGCCATGTGTTTTGTTATTCTTTCCACAGGAGTGTCCAGTCTTACTAAAGAACTAGATGAGTTTGAGCTGAAAAAGACTGAGGCACGTGCTGTTACAGGGGTGCTGGCATCTCATCCGAACAGTACAGACGTGCACATCAGCAGTCTCTCGCTAACCTTTCACGGGCAGGAACTGCTCAGCGACACCTGTCTGGAGCTCAACTCTGGCCGTCGCTATGGCCTTATTGGACTCAATGGAACAGGTATTGACTTAAGAAAACATGCACATTACACACTGCACATGGACAAGATGCTTTTATTGCATATAAAGCCGAATACACTTGCTCAGAGCATAATTGTAGTAGAATAACTTGCTCTAAAGCTTGCTTGGTTGCCTCCGGGTGTAATAAATTTTTTATTAATATTACATCTAACTTGGCATGTGAAATATTATCAAAGCTGCACTGCATTAATCCAGTAGTTATTGAGAACTTTATAGTGACTGGAAAAAATGGCAATTAAATGTACCATGACTGCAACTGTACAACCTGTTTCTTTTGTTCAGGTAAATCAATGTTGTTGTCGGCTATCGGTCACAGAGAGGTGCCCATTCCAGAGCACATTGATATTTACCACTTGACGCGTGAAATGCCTCCGAGCGAGAAGACTGCACTCCAGTGTGTGATGGAGGTGGATGAGGAAAGAATCAAGCTGGAGAAGGAGGCAGAAAGACTCGCTCATGAAGACTGTAAGTCTTGAAAAATCAACTGTTCTTTTGTATTGGAACAGCTGGGGTCTCCACGTTTTCATAGGGGCTATTGTCTGTTATGGCTTCCTTTCCTAGGCGTGGTACAGTAGTCATCTTTCTATGCATGCTCCTTATTGTCTTTATTTTTAAGGAGGATGTGTAGTGAAGATACAAGCAGAAAAGTTCCTGTGGCACTTGTCTTTAAGTAAGCTAGGTGGTAAAACTTTTTTTTTTTTTTTTTTTTTTTTTTCCTCCTTGCCAATTAGCCGAGTGTGAGAAACTGATGGAGTTGTATGAACGGCTGGAGGAGCTGGATGCAGACAAGGCAGAGATGCGTGCTTCCCGTATTCTGCACGGACTCGGGTTCACTACTTCAATGCAGCAGAAAAGGCTAAAAGACTTTAGTGGTGGCTGGAGGATGCGTGTTGCTCTTGCCAGGTAAATGCTGGCTTATCCCTCTTTGTTGGGCTTCATTGAAGTGAGAGTGCCCAGGCGCTGGTCATAATTGGAATATCTGCAAAAAAAAATTCTCCCCACTAATTCCATTTAAGTGAAACGTGTAATGTATATATTCCTTCTACAGACTGCTATTTTTCGTGTTTTAATGATTATAACTAACAACTCAAACCCAAAATCAGTGCATCAGAAAATTACCATTACAAAGAAAAGTATTTTTAGAAATCTTTGCCAACTGAAAAGTATGAGTATAATTCAGCACTCAATACTTAGTTGGGGCTCCTTTTGCCTGGATTACTGCAGCAATGCAGTGCTGATGGTAACCTTCAGATCTTCTGCATTGTTTGGAAGATCTGAGTTTGGTCTTGCATATCTCATCTTCACTATACAAACACTTTTTATGGTGTTAAGGTCAGGCGAGTACTCTGCCCAATTAATAACACTGATACCAATAAATCAACCTTTTGCAGATATTCTTATGACCAACACCTGTATATTTACTCCTCTACTTGCTGAAAGATGATGCAATAAAAGGCCGAATGATTGTGCAGTTGCTGAGCAGTGATTTGCCATGCTGCTGTCCAATGACTATTTTCCAGAAGCGTATTTTTCTGATTTCAGAAGCTCCATTTGCATATATTTTTGTAAGCTAGAGAGATTATTAAACAAAAATGATTTTCATTTCAGAGCTCTGTTCCTGAAACCCTTCATGCTGCTCCTGGATGAACCCACTAACCATTTGGATCTGGATGCGTGCGTGTGGCTGGAGGAGGAACTAAAGGAGTACGTTAATGTATTTTATATTTAATCAAATACAAACCAAGACTTGTCAGGTGGTTGTCTACTGACATGATGTTAACAAAAGGCCGAATTGTAGCTTCACCGTAAAGCAGAATGTTTCTCACTGCGACTGGGGCTTTGACAAAAACTAGACCGAAGCGTTTATCTGATCAAACTGTACAACCTGAGCAGCTGCTTGGTAAAATGTGGGGGTTCTGTTACACATGTTAAAATACACAACTTTTGGTTCTGTCACAGATTCAAACGAATTCTGGTTCTCATCTCCCATTCCCAAGACTTTCTCAACGGGGTGTGCACCAACATCATGCACCTACACCAGCGCAAGCTGAAGTACTACACAGTAAGAGCACAATCTGTCCGGCTTCTGGTTCCTTTTGTTCTCTTGTCGTGGCACTACAGTGGTGGTGTGTGGATTTTCTCTCTTTTAGGGTAATTATGACCAGTATGTAAAAACAAGAGAAGAACTGGAAGAGAACCAGATGAAACGCTTTAATTGGGAACAGGACCAGATCGCACACATGAAGGTAGAATTGAGCTTCTAATTTTGTATAGCTTTTCTTTTTTTTTAGTTACTTAGTGCAACGCTTGTATGTCCTTTTTACAGAACTACATAGCACGGTTTGGTCATGGCTCAGCCAAGCTGGCCCGGCAGGCACAGAGCAAAGAAAAAACACTGCAAAAAATGGTGGCCTCTGGGCTGACCGAACGTGTAGTGAATGACAAGGTGAGCCGCCTTGCTGTTTTTCCAGGCTTGCTCATCTTCGTGGTGATTTAAAAGGGAAATGTACTGCTTCTGTAATAATACAGTACTGGCTCTCTCGACTTTTCAGACGCTGTCATTTTACTTCCCTTCCTGTGGAAAGATTCCCCCTCCAGTCATAATGGTCCAAAACGTCAGCTTCAGATATTCAGAAAACACGGTGGGAATCATATACAATACATATCATTACATACACGTGTTGCAGCTGGATTATGTCTGAGCCTCGAGCTAGAATTTCTACTTGACCGGATATAAGCTCGATCACATGTACTTTGTTCTGATTTGACTTTGACTTGGTGTTTTAATATTGGTCTCTTTTTCCTGATGTCTTTTTAAATTTTTGTAGCCAATTATTTATAAAAACTTGGAGTTTGGTATTGACTTGGATACCAGAGTGGCCCTTGTGGGGCCCAATGGAGCTGGCAAATCCACACTACTGAAGCTTCTCACTGGGGAGGTAGGTCTACTTATAAAATGTTGTTTTTTTTATCTCTAAAATACTTTTATCTTTAGACGACTTGTTTTTGTTCTTCCAGCTTCTCCCCACTGATGGTATGATCAGAAAACATTCTCATGTCAAGATTGGTAGATATCACCAGGTACTCTGAATGGGACACATGGCTCAGTTTTATGCACTTTCCAATTAAACCGTCGACATGCCCAGGCCTGTATATGAATAGTTTTTAACCTTATTTTCCCCTTCAGCATTTGACCGAGCAGCTGGATCTAGATTTGTCACCTCTGGAGTACATGATGAAGTGCTATCCGGAGATAAAAGAAAAAGAGGAGATGAGGAAAATCATTGGTCGTTACGGACTTACTGGCAAACAGCAGGTTAGTGTTTTTGCAGGTTGGTTAGATGTGGATTTTTTTTATTTTTTTATTTTTTTGCCAATTAGTAAAGGGTCAAAACTTTAAAACGCATTAAGTGGAATTTGAAATTCTTCTTCCAGGTGAGTCCCATCAGGAATCTATCAGATGGTCAGAAGTGCCGTGTTTGCTTTGCGTGGTTGGCCTGGCAGAATCCCCACATGCTCTTTCTGGATGAGCCTACCAATCATCTGGACATAGAAACCATTGATGCACTTGCTGAGGCTATTAATGACTTTGAAGGGGGGATGATGCTGGTCAGCCATGACTTCAGACTCATTCAGCAGGTAACTTTCTCCAACCCCAACAATTTTTCTTCTTTTGTTTTAGAAATTAATCATCCTTTTTATTCGGACTTCTAGGTAGCCCAGGAGATCTGGGTATGTGAGAAACAGACCATCACTAAATGGAGTCGTGATATCTTGGCTTACAAAGAACATTTGAAATCCAAAATTGATAAACCTTTATAATGCACGCATTTCCTCACCCATCCACGGCACCCAGCAACATCAATATTAATTCTTTGCATGAATGCAACCGTTTATTTTGGTAATAGTCTTTTCTTCTTCTTCTCTTCCCCCCCATCCCCTGTCTAAATTAAACCAAGGCAGATGTGCGCTTAAACATTTTCAGGACATTTCAGGGGGTTTTTTTTGTTTTGTTTCCAAGTCAACAGGACATGCTGATGCTCCATGGGCTCTTAAAGAGCTTTTATCTTTAAAGTATTTAATGCTGTACCTGCAATAAGACTTGTTTCAGCAGAACTGAATAAAAGAACCTTTTGTCAGTAATTGTCGTGTTTTATTGTCCATCACATTTTTAAAGTCATGTCTGGGTTAATTGCTGGAAACGCGTGTGTGACATAAACTCCACTAACTAGGAGGTAGCCAGTATTTTCTGTTCATCCAGCAGTAGTTTAGATTCTGTTAGCAATAGATTAAAAGCTGTTACATGAGCTGTTTGTATGTTTTCAATGTTTACTGGCCTCTGTTTTAATTTTAGTCGGTTGTCTTATCACCTAAGCAATTGGGGGTCAAGGGCATTGCTTAGGGGCCCGGTAATGGTAACATAGTAGAAGTGGTAGCGTTGTGAAGTCTTTTAAGTAACTTTTAATATAAACTTTATCTTTAGGTCCAGTAGACCAGTAATTAATAAATAAAATTTTATTAAGTTAGATTTCTACACCCCGAATAATTCTATTGAAATAAAAATGGAGAAAATAAAATTGGAATAAGATTAAAACAGAATGAATGGATAAACATGTAATCACTTCCGCATTTTCCGTGTTACGTATTAACGTGCGCCTTGACGTACGACAGGGAGAAAACATGGCGCTGCCCATGAGCTGCGGTATTTTCGCAACACAGAGGTTGTGTATTAGACGGTTTTTAGCTCACGGAGGGAGACCTGTATGTATGTCCGCTTTATCTCGCTTTAAGTTATCGGTCACATCACCGCGGCAGCGGAGCTGTTTTAAATTACACAGAAACGAGGAAACTGCCGGTGAACACACGGGCTATCGGTTTGCGGTGTGGAGCGCGCTGGGTAAGTGTCGAGGCCCACCGATGGACACGTTATTCACACATTATTTTAGTGTTTTAATGCGCTGAATGCAGAGTGAAGTCGTTCATGGTCGAACACAACAAAGCTGATTGTTGTACTTCCGGTGTCGTCTTCTACTTTAAGATGAGTGACGGACAGCCTTCTGATTCATTACCGCCACCTTATGTTCTGGAGAATATTTACAGTCTAATACCTCATTTCCTCCACAGGCACATCCCTCACTCCTGGCCTCATTCATTCATTCATTCATTCATTCATTCATTCTTCTTGGGGCAACACATAGACAAACAACCATTCACACACACATGCACTCCTATTTAAAATCACTAATCTTGTTATTGGACTGTGGGACCAGTGTACCCGGAGGAAACCCACGCATGCACAGGGAGAACATGCAAACTCCACACAGAAAGATCCCCGGGAATCAAACCCGGGACCTTCTTGTTGTGAGGCGGCCGTGCTAACCACTACGCACTATGTTATAATGATAATAAAATTAATAAACATTTAATAATGATAATTCATTCAACAGAGTCTGCTGGAGCCTACCCCAGTGTACATAGGGTCAAACGACAGTGGTTACATTGGACACATCAGCAGACCTTTGCAGGGCCATATGTAGATAAACAAACAAACACACACACACACTCCAAAGGGCAATTTAGAATAAAAAATCAACCAAATGTACATGTTTTGGTGTGTTAGAAGAAACTAGAGGAAACCCACTCAAGTGCGGAGAGAACATGCAAACTCCGCACTGATGAAACCCCTCACCTGGGAATCAAACCTGCTGTGAAGCACGCTAATAATGATATGTTTAAATAAATAAATACAGTGATGCATCAAGGGAAGTGGTGGCTTAGTGGTTAAGATGTTAGACTGATACCAGATAGCCCGGTGTTTGATTTCCACCTCCGCCAAGCAACTACTGTGGGCCCTTAAGCAAGGCCCTCAGCCGACAATTGCTCAGTTATACAAAAAGAGACCCCAAAGGTAAGTCGCTCAGGATAAGAGCGACTTAACTATAAAATCTTTTAGTGGGCATCTGGCAAAGCCGGAGCACACTACACCTCCAGCAGTAAAAAAAAAAATAGGCATAGGTGTTGGGCAACACAATGGCATATTGTTCAGGTCCCTGGTTCGATTCAAGGGCCGGGGATCTTTCTGTGCTGAGTTTGCATGTTCTCCCTGCACTTGCATGGGTTTTCTCCGGATACTCGGGTTTCCTCCCACAGTCCAAAAACATGTACATTAGGTTGATTGGTGTTTCTATATTGTCCATAGGAGTGAATGTGTGTGTGAGTGGTTATTTGTCTATGTGTGGCCCTGTGATGGACTAGTGACCTGTCCATGGTGTACCCCTGCCTATCCTCAGATCGTTCATCAGAATAAACTATGCTTCTCAATCCATTGAACCCTTTTATTCTGTAGAAAGTTTCCTGTTCATAATCTCGTTAATATCTTTCCCTCTCTTATTTCCTCTTCCAGCCGCTGTCAGCGGAACCCATACAGTTTCCATGTTCTCGTCTTCCTACACTTGCTGGAGAAAATGATAAACATGAGCTTATTAAAATTTGTCCATCCAGAGACTTCCAGCCAACATAAGCAGTTGGCAATATTTCCACTGTATATATACATTGGTGTGAAAAAGTGTTGGCCCCCTTCCTAATTTCCAATCTTTTTGCATGTTTGTCACATTAATGTTTCAGATCATCAAACTAGATTAAATATTAGTCAAAAAGATGGTTTTTAAATGAAGGTTTTTATTATTAAGGGAAAACAAAATCCAAAACTACATGACCCTGTGTGAGAAAGTGTTTGCCCCCTTAACCTAATAACTGATTGGGCCACATTTAGCAGCAACTACTGCAATCAAGCGTTTGCCATAACTTGCAATGAGTCTGTTACAGCGCTGTGGAGGAATTTTGCTCCACTCAACTTTGTAGAATTGTTGTTATTCAGCCACATTGGAGGGTTTTTGGGCATTAATCGGCTTTTTAAGATCATGCCACAGCATCTCAATAGGATTCAGGTCAGGACTTTGACTAGGCCACTCCAAAGTCATCATGTTTTTCTTCAGCCATTCAGAGATTTGTTGTGAGGTTGCTGGTGTGTTTTGGATCATTGTCCTGCTGCAGAACCCAAGTTTGCTTTAGCTTGAGGTCACAAACTGATGGCCGGACATTCTCCTTCAGGATTTTTTGATAGACAATAGCAGAATTCATGGTTCCATTTATCACAGCAAATCTTCCAGGTCCTGAAGCAGCAAAACAACCCTAGACTATCACATGACCACCCCCATATTTTACTGTTGGTATGATGTTCTTTTTCTGAAATGCGGTGTTACTTTCATGCCAGATGTAATGCAACACATCTTTGGATGATGTTGTGAGGTCTTTTGTGACCTCTTGGATGAGTCGTTGCTGCACTGTTGGCGTAATTTTGGTCGGCCGGCCAATCCTGGAAAGGTTCTCCACTGTTCCATGTTTTTGCCATTTGTGGATAATGGCTCTCACTGTGGTTTGCTGGAGTCCCAAAGCTTTAGAAATGGCTTTATAACATTTTCCAGACTGATAGATAATCACTTACTTTCTTTCTCATTTCTTTCTGAATTTCTGTATCTCTGCATGATGTCTAGCTTTTGAGGATCTTTTGGTCTCCTTCCCTTTGTCAGGCAGGTTCTATTTAAGTTTTCTTTTCTTGATTGCAAATAGGCGTGGCAGTAATCAGGCCTGAGTGTGGCTAGAGAAATTAAACTCCGGTGTGATAAACCACAGTTATGTTTTAACACTGGGCAAACACTTTCTCACACAGGACCATGTAGTTTTATATTTTGTTTTCCCTTAATAATAAAAACCTTTATTTAAAAACTGTTTTTTGTGTTTACTCATGTTATCTTTGACTAATATTAAATTTTGTTTTGATGTTCTGATATATTAAAGTGTGATAAACATGCAAAAAGATTAGAAATCATTAAAGGGGCCAACACTTTTTCACACCATTGTAAGTATATCCTACCACTTTCTACCATTCATTCATCTTCTTACTCGCTTATTCCCTAATTCGGGGTCACAGGGATCTGCTGGAGCCTGTCCCAGTGCACATAGGGCAAACGGCGGGGTCACACCCTGGACGCTCACCAGTTCACCATCAAAGGGTCACATATAGATGAACAACCACTCACACACACATTCACTCCTATGGGCAATTTAGAATCAACAATCAACCTAGTCTACATGTTTTGTAGTCATGTACATGTTTTTGGACTGTGTGAGGAATCCAGAGTACCCAGAGGAAATCCACACAAGCTCGGGAAGAACATGCAAACTCAGCCCAGAAAGATCCCTGGCCTGGGAATCAAACCCGGGACCTTTTTGTTTTGAGTCAACCATTTGGAGATGATGTAGCTAAAGACTTGGAAGTGTTTGAAGGATTTCTGCTTTATGGACAATAGTTTGGCCCCTGTCTCTCGCCCTAGGTGTTCTGTGATAGGCTCCAGCAAACCCATGTGACCCCGAAATAAGCGGGTTAGAAGATGAATGAATGAATGAAGTTAGTGTGAAGGTTTTGTTTGGTATGAGTCTTTCTCACAGCTCTACGGCTGCTAGTGTGAGGTTTATGTATAGTTAAATGACATTTTTTTATTTGTCTCTGTTTGACAGCAGCATTTTCTCTGTTTGGCAGCAGAGATGAAAGATCCGAATCTCAGAAAACAGAGGATGAGATTATTCTTCTGTTAAAGAAAGCAAAGGTAAAGGATTAGAATCATATTTAAGAGAAAAAAACATTTCCTGTTTCCTCCTTTGTGATTTAACCATGGTGGAGCGTTTGGTTTTCCGAATTGCTGATGTTCCATGTTTAGCTTTTTATTCCTCGTTAGCCTTTATTCTGTGGTTTATTTTAGTCAGCGTTGCTACAGCAACGGGATTGGGGGTTTTCCTTCTGTGTGAGCATCCGGGTTATGTCTCAAGTCTGGATGGAAGTGGAGAAAGTAGAGCGTTTAGTATGGGGTGTACCAGACTGGAAATAATGTATAGAGAATTGACAGATCAAAAAGGTTGAATTGTGTTTCTTCTGTGATTTTGTAAGGTTTTTTCCATCTGAAATTATTTCTTATGTTTCCTTGTTAAAGGAAAAAATCTTTTAATCTTTTTGGGGCTAATAAAGCTGTCAAGTTCCTGGTACAGGTTCTTCCTAATATCATGTGAGGGTGTTTTGTCCACAGGCTTCTTGTGCATCTTTGTCTTCTCCAGTTAGGGGTCGCCATAGCGGATCACTCTTTTCCACACTACCCTGTCCTCTACATCTGCCACTACATCCATAAACCTCTTCATTGGTCTTCCTCTTTCCCTCTTCCTCCTCCTCCTGTCCGCTACCGCATTCTCCTACCAATGTACTGCATGTCCCTCCTCTGCTCATGTCCAAACCATCTCAACCTGTCCTCCCTCACTTTGTCTCCAAAACATCCTACATGCACCGTCCCTCTAATAAACCCATTTCTAATCCTGTCCATTCCTGTCACTCCCAATGAAAATCTCAGCATCTTCAACTCTGCCACCTCCAGCTCCTCCTTATGTCTTTTTGACAACGCCAGGTGCCTAAACTCCTCCACCTTCACTATCTCTTCTTCCTGCAACCTCACCCACACACATACTCTGTCTTACTCCTGCTGACTATCATTTCCCTTCTCTCCAGTGCATAACTCCACCTTTTTAGATTCTTCTCAACCTGCTCCCTATTCTCACCACAAATCACAATATCATCCGCAAACATCATCGTCCATGGAGACTC
>JAOTRA010000034.1:10444009-10466362 GCA_026260255.1 Pseudolaguvia tuberculata
GTAGAGGGTTATGGCGTTAGTGAGGTAGATATCTATGGTGTAGGAGAGGTAGAGGGTTATGGCGTTAGTGAGGTAGAGGGTTATGGCATTAGTGAGGTAGATATCTATGGTGTAGGAGAGGTAAAGGGTTATGGCGTTAGTGAGGTAGAGGGTTATGGCGTTAGTGAGGTAGATATCTATGGCGTTAGTGCGGTAGAGGGTTATAGCATTAGTGAGGTAGAGGGTTATGGCATTAGTGAGTTAGTGGGTTATGGCGTTGGTTCTGCCCCAGTTCATCTATATTTTTTTGTGTAATTGACACTCTGTCTCCTTCAATGCCTGATCTCCATCTTTCTGTCTGTGAGCAGGATGTGTGGTTAAATACATGTTTTTGCTTTCTGGTCTTTCTTTAGTCTCATTGTGAGTAAAAAGGAGAGAATGCTGGTAAAGGGGTCTGGATTTCATCTGGACCTGCTAATCATCGTAGCTGTGGGTGGGATCACTGCACTATTTGGCCTGCCATGGCTGGCAGCTGCAACCGTGCGCTCTGTCACCCACGCAAACGCCCTCACTGTCATGAGCAAGGCTGTGGCACCTGGCGATAAACCACGCATCCAGGAAGTCAAGGAACAGAGGGTGACTGGACTTCTGGTAGCAGTTCTCGTTGGTGAGTTTGACTTCTGCTCTACCCTGACGTACGAGACATCGTCTTCATGCTAATTGGTTTTTAGTCTTTTTACCCTATCTGCGCTGGGATAGGCTCCGGCAGTCCCCTGTGACCCTGAATTAAGGGTGTGAATTAAGTGTCTTGCTCAGGGGCTCACCAGTGGTAACATGGTGCTGCTGTGACTCAAAACCCTATCTACCAATTAGCAGTCCAACATCTTAACCACTTCTACTTTTAACAGTGCGTGCAAGCGTGCGTGTGCCTATTCTGTGATAGCTCTATGATGGCGACTTATCCAGGATTTACCATATGTTTGGATAGGCTCCAGCAGACCCCGTGACCCCCAATTAGGGAATTGCAGCGGGTTTGAAGATGAATGTAAAACATTGTGTTAACTGTCTGTGCCTGTACAGGTTTGTCCATTGTGATCGGGGACGTGTTGAGGAAGATCCCTATTGCCGTTTTGTTTGGTATTTTCCTCTACATGGGTGTTATGTCCCTCAACGGCATCCAGCTGACTGAACGTATGATGCTGCTCCTGATGCCTCCTAAATATCATCCGGACCATACGTATGTGCGAAAGGTCAGTCTGCTTTTTTGACATAGCTGACACCACCAATCGTTGCCATAGTATCACGAATATGTCTCAGTCTGCTAAACCGTCCCCTTGACCTCTGTCTTGGCTGTTTTAGGTGCGCACTCTACGCATGCACCTGTTCACAGGGATCCAGGTGGTGTGTTTGGCTGGGCTCTGGGCTGTTATGTCTACCCAGGCCTCCTTAGCATTTCCTTTTGTCCTTATTCTCACCGTACCTATCAGAAGGTTTCTGCTGCCAAGGATCTTCAACCAGCGTGAGATTCAGTGTGTGAGTGTCCCTTGTTTGAGATGGCGATATTTCTGTATAAAGAATTCCTGATTAAGAATAGTCTGTTCTGATCTATGACATGTTAAGAGTTTATTAAGTTATTTAATGCGGTCGCAGACTGCTGCAGTATCTGCAGCTCTATGCAGTGATGGGATCTGTAATGACAGAATGTAGAGAACAAATGTATTATTTACACAAACCCTGCTATGGACTGGCAACCTATTCTTAGTGCGCCTCTGCCCCCAGGTGCACGCTGGGATAGGCTCCAGAAGATCCTCATGCAAAATACAATATTTTATTTTTATTTTTGTTCCAGTTGTTGTATTGAGAATGGAAACAAAATATTGCAGAGGAATTCTCCTTCCTTTATTTCTCATGAAGTTTTATTTGTTTTTGCCAGTGTAATTGGCCAGCTGTCGCTACATATGCAAATCATATGCAAATCCCACCTCTCTGAGACAGTATTTATGGTGGAGCATGTGACTATATGTTCAGGATTTGAGCTTGTTCCCTAATTCACAGCTGTTCTGCAGTAGCATATTCCAGCACACATAGGGGGAAAGACAGGCGTCCACCCTGGACCGGTCACCAGTCCATTGCAGGGCCACACATAGACAAACAACCACACACATTCACTCCTGTGGGCAATTTAGAATCACCAATTGACCTAATGTACATGTTTTTGGACTGTGGAAGGAAACCAGAGTACCAAGAGAAAACCCAGGCAAGCATGAGGAGAACATGCAAACTCCGCACAGAAAGACCTCCGCCCAGGAATTGAACCCTTCTTATTGTGAGGCGACCGAACCACTACACCACTGCGCTGCTGGTTCGAGAATATAAATAATGAAATGACATCCCACAACTCTGCTGATGTTGGGCAGGCACAAGGGGTAGAATAGTACAAATAGTAAGGGAAGAAGCTGCAATGAAAAGGGGCATAAATACGTAATAACACCAATTCAGCAAAGTGAAGAGGGCATTTATTTGCTTACCGAAAGCACCGGGGGCACCAATGAAGGATATCCATGGTAAAAAAAAAATCATTTAGGAAAGTGTTCTGGGAAAGCCAGACAAATATCTTGCCTTTAACCTAAGCTCATGAAGAAGCAATGCTGACAGGGCAGACAGAGCTCCAAGCACTGGCCCAGGTACCACACTCACAATATATTCATCTCAACCCTTCAAACCATCAACCAGCCAAACACACCCACTTCATTGTGTCTTCCCCAAACAGTGTTCTTGTGGGGATCACGGGGGTCTGCACATCTTCTTGTGTTCTTCTATTGGGGCTCTGTAACCCCACAGTTTCCTCACAGTTATGCTGAAGATTTCCCTTCACTACATCGATGAGATCCAAACACTTTTCCAGCTTGACAATTAACCTTGTGCACAAAATCCCTGAGCCCCGTAAAGTGTGAAAAAAAACTTGATCTCGAACTTGAAAACACCAAAGGCATCCCCAGGGCGTAGTGGTTAACACAGTGGCCTCACAACAAGAAGGTCCGAGGTTCGATTTCTTTGTGTGGAGTTTGCATGTTCTTCCCGTGCTACTCCGGTTTCCTCCCAAAAACATGTACATTAGGTTGATTTGGTGATTTCTAAATTGTCTATAGGAGTGAATGTGTGTGAATGTTTCTTTCTTTGTGTGGCCCTGCAATGGACTGGTGACACACCCAGGGTGTACCCCCGCCTCTCACCCTATGTGCGCTGGGATAGGCTCTAGCAAACCTCTGTGACAATGAATTAGGGAATAAGCAGGTAAGATGATAAATGATTTAATAAATGAATCTTCTCACCCAACACCCAATCAGAGCTCAATATCACTTATGCTGCAGTCCCATGTGACAGACTAGTGAAAGACAGCTGAAATGGGGTGGGATTTGAAAACACACATGGATGTCAGGTGTTCCAATACTTTTGCTTACCTACCGTACAGTGTGATGGTGTGTTAAACGTATCTCTCACTGTCTTCACCAGTCACCAGATTGTGGATTGAATCTTGTCTGTATCATGTTTGATTTCGCAGCTGGACGCGGATGACGCAGAGCCCACACTCAGCGCAGGGGAGGGGCAGGACGAGTACACTGAAATTCACGTACCGGTATGATTGCACCTCTTCCGACTGACGTCCATCCTGAAGAACGAGTTAAATCACTTGAGACAATTTTAGTTGAGAATTTTAAAATGACTTTTATCAAGTGACCAATCAGTGACGAACACTCCCAAAGGATCATTTCCTGGTTCTGGGGTCCTAAAACTAAAGCTAAAGTTCCAGCTGAGGGTTGAACACTCTTCTATAGTTTAGTGTGAATTCCGTGTGTACTAACACCCCGGTGTATGTTTGTACTGTGACACAACTTCCTCCCCCCCCCCCCCCCCCCCACAACCCCCCTTCCCTTTCACCTCCCTTACCTTCCCCACACCAAGCACTTTATCACCAATTGTAATGCTTTTGTTTCTCATCGATTTGTTCCTGTACGGAACCCGGAGTGATCTCAGACAGAAGGTAGCAGAGCTTTTTGGGAGGGTTTTCACAAACACACACACCTCAAGTGTTCTGATCGGACTGTAAAACTGTAACAATCACTTTTATACCATGAAAATATGCAACTTTTTTTCTCCAAAGCAATGACCAAGCTGGAGTGCTTCGGAGACACCGCTTAGCTGAAATGATTGTTAGCTTAACTGCGTAACTCCAGTCACTAATCGAACAAATGCACTATATGGCCAAAAGTTTTTGGACACCTAAGCAGCACCAATTTTTCACTCCACATTTTGCTGTTATATTAAGCTCCACCCTTTTAAAAAACCGTTTGGGAATTTACAATTGTTTGTCCACACAGGTGTTGATGAGATTAGACACTAACATCAGACGAGAAGATCTAGTCCGCAGTGTTGGTGTTCAGATCTTCACTGGGGTGTAGTCAGAGTGAGGGATCTGTGTATATCATGGGAGTTTCACCGGTTTAACCAGGAAACATGGTGTCTTTATTGTCATGTGGAGCAGAGTTTTAGGTCTCATTGGTCCAGACATCTGATGATGAAGCCTTTGTCTATATAGCGTAATTTATCAGCATATATGAACACACACACACACATGCGCACAAAAACATGATGGGTGGGGTTTTTGCTGTTCCTGGTAGTTAACTAGTGACGTCCGAACCGGAATTCTGTTCTGTATGTAACTAGTGTTCACATTCTGTATTTGTTTATATATTTCAAGCCTTGAAAGTATCATGAGACCAGTTGTGTTATTGCTGTAGGCAGTTTATTCTGTCCTTAAATAGGAAACCAATCGGAAGTGGTAACTTCCATTTGTCTGTCTGAATCTGCTTCATTTTAGAAACGGCTACTGAATATAATTTTAATGGTAGTGATGGTAGGTTGTTTAACACTAATACTGAATGCAATGAGAGATGATTGGGGGGGGCACATTCTGTGGTACATGCTGGCACTAATGAAAAGCCACACTTTAAAAGACAAGTTTTAATCTGAATTTAGGCATCTGATTAAATATCTGACTACACACACACACACAGAGTATATTTTAAACATGATGCTGGTTCATTTTGGTCTGTAGTGAGGGATTCTTTATTATAAAAGTGTCATCCAAAGAGTAGAAACCCAAAATCTTGAATTTTCTGCTCAACTCTATTTTTATACTGTGTGTGGGTGTGTATGTATGTGTGTATGTATGTGTGTGTGTGTGTGTGTGTGTGTGTGTATTTCATGGAGAAATGGATGGATTCCTTGTTAGCAGTGCAGTCTGTCTTGCATTCCAGTTCTAACATTTAAACCGTTGGGTTTTTTTTAGCCAAACGCTCAGTTTCTATTCATTTCTGCCAGAAAGGAGACTTCCTGTGTGTGTGTGTGTGTGTGTGTGTGTGTGTGTGTGTAATCAGTTTGTCCTCTGTGTTTATACACAATGCAAAAATCAATAAAACTCAACCTTTGAATTCATGCTGTTTTTTTATTGCATTTATACCGGACTCTATTAGAACTAAACTGCTTTGCTTACTCTACATTCATTCATTCATTCATTCATTCATTCATCCCAGCGCGCACACAGTGCAAAAGGTGGGTTAACTCCTAATGCCTCACTAAAAGAGGCTCCGGTTTCCTTCTACAGTCAAAACCATGTATTAGATTAATTGGTGAGTCTAAATTGCTCATAGGAGTGAGTGTGTGGTTGTGTGGCCCTGAGATGGACTGGTGACCTTTCCAGGGTGTACGCCTGCCTCCTGACCTATGTGAGCTGGGATAGGCTGCAGATTTGAGGGAGTGAACAGGTTAGAGGATGAATAAATGAATGATTATTATTGGAATCAGAAATGTTGGCTGCAGGTATATTCATTCATGCATTCATCATCTTACCGGCTTTTTCCCTATTTGAGGGTCATGGGGGTCTGCTGGAGCCTAACACACACACCCACACACTCCTATGGGCAATTTAGACTCACTAATCAACCTGATCTGCATATTTTTGGACTGTAGGGGGTCAACCATTTTACTTGAACGCAACGAAACTTAAACGACTCATTTTTATATGATTAAAAGTAGAGGGTTTACAAGTTCATCTATTCATTCATCTTCATTAATTCATCTTCCTACCCAATCATTCCTTAATTTTGGTTCACAGGGAACAGCTGGGGTTTGTTCTAGTGCATATAGGGCAAGAGGCAGGGGTACACCTTGACAGCAACACATAGACAAATAACCACACACACACACACACACACACACACCTGTGGGCAATTTGGACTTACCAATCAACCTTATGCACATGTTTATGGTCTGTGGGAGGAAACCGGAGTACCAGGAGAAAATTGCAGGCAGAACATTGCATTAGAAAGATCCCCAGCCCGGGGAAGTACTAATGAAAATATTCTGATACTGACATGTCATTAAATAAATAATACAAATCGTTCGATTTTGACTCCTGGGGATCTTTCTGTGCAGAGTTAACACGTTCTCTCTCCGTGTACTCTGGTTTCCTCCAACAGCCCAAAAACATGCACATTAGATTGATTGATGAGCCTATAGAGGTGTGTGGGGCCCTGTGAGAAAGACTGGTGACCTGTCCAGGTTGTACCCCTGCCTCTCGCCCTATGTGCGCTGGGATAGACTCCAGCAAACCCCCGCGATCCCGAATTAATAAACGGATAAGAGGATGAATAAATGAATGTTAGGAAGAATAAATAAACAGTGACCGAATCAATCCGATTGTCATTGGAATGTTAAGTATTGGGACACATACCAGTCGTTTCACAGACTCCCTTTCGCACCGTTTTCACTTTGGAAAAATACACTATAATAGTTTCCGGCACCGCGTTTTACCACATTGTTACGTCACAGACAGACTTTTATTTTGAAGACTGTCAAATAATTACGTAAGTCAGTTCGTCACGTGATTACACGGGCACAGTCCTGTAAATACTTCATCACATACCAATTGCTATACTAGATTATTCTCCATCGTGTGTGTAAAATTAATTTGGGTTAATTGTTCAGATATTCCCTTCTGATGGATGTTGATGCGGTGGACCGTTGCTCCGGGGTACCGGACTTCCGGTGACAGTATTACCGGGTGTGTTTGGGGACAGAGCCCAGATGGAGCCCTCTCACACACACACACACACCTTGGACGCTCGATTTCTCTGCACTGGGATTGAAGATTCTGAGCTGCGAGTCCGTGTGTGTGTGTGTCCGCGGCTGAGATGGGATGTACTGCCGGATTGAGAGAGACCTGAAGCGGCTGAGATGGGATGTACTGCCGGATTGAGAGAGACCTGAAGCGGCTGAGAAATCAGTCCACTCCAAGAGCTGCTCCAGCCCTCCAAACCGGGAAACTAACCACCAAATCTCGGTGCTGATTTTAATAAAACTGTGTGGAACCGCACAATGGAGTGTGTGTGTATATATAAGAGATTTGTTATTTTGTTATAAAATGAATAAAAGCGTACTGAAGATAAAACTTGTGAATTATTGCAATAGATTTTCAAACTGCAGTCCGCCTATGCTTTGCGTTTTTCTCGGAGTTCCTCCCCCTGCGGCGCTGGGCGGAGTTTCATACCGAGCCAGACGCTCCTTTTGTCGGATCGCTTTGGACTCGACTCCCCGGGGTTTATACGGCGGAATAACTAACTCGACGCATATTTCGGTAAAGGGCATAAACCGCGCACTGAGTCTCGATCGAGGTCGAAATTGACACGGAAGTTCACATATCGCGGCTGCGGGAAGGTGAGTGGCTGCATCACTTTCCGTTGGTTTTCTCCGACGTTCAGCTCGCGCTTCCCCGAGTTACTGTAACATTCATGGCGGCTGTGCAGTGACAAGAGTCCGGGGTGAAGTCAGGCTCGAGGCCCGATCACACTCTTGTTTTTATTAAAAGATCCACGCAAAAAACCCTGAAACGTTTTAATCCGAATCTTATAAAATAAACATTAAATTTGACACGTTTGTGAATCATTAAATCCGTTTTTATTTAAATTTTTAGTTAACTACGCGCGCGCCATTATTAACAACGGATCTAAAATTCTACGGAATTAATGACACGTGCGTGTTTTGATGTTTTTGCGCTGTCTTTCGCTTTTTTCTGTGGATTTTTTTTTTAACAATTCAGGCGGTGTTAGCAGCGGAAACCGTGCGCGGACTCCTCCCGGAATCACGGCGCCATTACTGGGTTGGAGCGCATACAATGGCCGGGAACTGCTCGCCACTGATCAGAAGGGACTCGGTTCGGTTCCCGACGCTACTGTCACGCGCTTTCCATCACGATCCATACGGGATTCGATTAAACCACCATTTTAACGTGTTATTACTTTTAGATCAAATTTATATGATCGGAAAATAATCAGATGGTAATGACGTCACGGTATTTTACACTTAAATAAAGTGTAATAAGTGTGTTTTCAAAGTTATTCGATTATTTTTTGTGTGATACAACGGAAGTGGGGTTCTCTCCGTGATCAATGTGGACCGGTTCACAGCTCACGCGAACGGAAGGAGAGATAAAGCGGACACGGTGGTGCCGCTGTGTGGGTACAGCGCCCGGGCCCGGAACTATACTCTGTAAACGTTAATATAAAATATATATAGCAATTTTATTAAATTTATATCTTGTAATCCGATTCTTTTAATAAATTGGACCGATATAAACAAATAAAATCAAAAGTTTGTTAACTAAACAGCTTAAAGTTTCTCTAGCTGCTAATGAGTTCGAGCCAAACTAGCAAACATTCTTCAAAAAGTGTTTGGTAGCCCTTTCCACCATTTCCACCATTTTTCGAAGATAGGTTAAAATCTGTTCAGGATATTTTGTGCGAAATGTCTTGCCAAGTATGTAGAAGCCTGTCCCGTGACTGTTTCCCTCCTGGATCCCAAAACTAATTCCCACATGTAATTTCCCAGCACAGAAGAACATCTAAAAGCGTAAAAAAACATTTAGTGTGGAAGCATAAATAACCTTAAGATTCATTCATTCATCTTCCAACCTGTTTATTCCCTAATTCGGGGTCACAGGGGTCTTACTGGAACCTATCCAAGGGTACATAGGAAAAGAGGCAGTGGTACACCCTGGACAGGTCATCAGTCTATTGCAGGACCACACATATATGAACACACACACACTCTCTCTCTCTCTCCTATGGGCAATTTAGAACCAACAATCAATCTAATGTACATGTTTTGGATTGTTGGAGGAAACCAGAGAAAACCCACATAAGTGGGGCATAGAAACACTGTCGGCCCAGGAATCAAATCCAGGAGCTGCTTGCTGTAAGGTGACCGTGATAACCAAAACCATAAGATTTGAGTGGTTAATAAGTTGTGTTTTCATCCTCTCTAAACCCCTTCATATGATTCCAGGGGCTGGAACTCATCCCAGTCTCAAACTCAACCCAAACAAGTTATTTCCATTTAACATGCATTCAGTGAAATGGCCGTTATTCTATAGAAACGACCCAACAGTGAGGCAGCATGTTGGCGTAGTGGTTAGCACGATCACCTCAACAAGAAAATCCCGGGTTCGATTCCTGGTCAAGAGGTCTTTCTGTGCACCCCGTATAAGGAGAACATTAGTGAACAGTCTTTGAGCTGATCCTCATCCAGCTGCTCTTTCTCAGACTCTGTGACCTAGAAAAACATTCAAAAAAAATTCTTTTCATCCATGGAGGCACTGTGGTTTAGTTGTTAGTACTCTTGCCTTACAGCAAGAATGTCCCGGGTTCGATTAACGAGTTTTCATGTTCTCCCCAGTGCTCTCTTTGGCTTACTCTACGTTTTATGATTTCCTCCCACAATCTAAAAAAATGTATGTTAGGTTGATTGTTGATACTAAATTGCCCTACGGATTGAGCGTGAGTATGTGGCCCTGTGATGGACTTGTTGGAGTATGTGGACCTGTCATTAAACCTTGGACAGGTTGCACATTCTTCATTATGACGTCCTCTGTTGTTTTTGTCTTGTAATAAGGTTCGTCTGTCCGAGGTCCGGTCAGCGCCACATTGACTGTAGTCATGAATGGCAGCAGCAGCGTGGCTGGCACCCAGTCTGGGCGAATTAAACTGGAATCAGGTAGGCCTGCCAAAATCCCTCTGCTTTTCCATGGGACTGCCCTAAGGTAGTCCAGAAGTACACTGTTCAGCTAGATACCCATCTACCACAGTCTTCTGGACTATTTGAATAAAGCAACTGCCATGCAAAGGTGTGTTTCGAGCTGCTTAGCCAACCTGTCCTGTTTCAATCCTTCGAGAAACAGAATAGCAACAAAAACATCCAGAAAAAACACATTTCATTAAAGTTATACATTAATTTGCATACTAAATTGATAAAATATTAATAAACGTTGGCAAATCCAGATTTACTGTTTGGTAGATAAATTGTTGAGGTCAGACATTTCTTGTAGTAGGTTTTCTATGGGACATTATTATGGACTTGAGACTGGCTAAGAAGCTCCAGGACCGCTCCAAAGTCATGGCTGACATAAGCAGATTTGCATCCAAGAACTGACTGTACACGTCTCTCGTCTTTTGTCCGTTTGATGCTCCAAAGTTGTCTTGTCCTCTTAGCAGCAAAACACCACCAAATCATAATTGTGTTGTTGGTGGTCATAGGCAGCATTCCTTTTTGTTGTTTTAAGATCATTGACAAGGTCTTCCAGTGTAGTTCATTAAAACTTCATGAGGTGAGACCTTCAATGACCCAGACTTAGACTGACCGAGAGTTACAAGTTATTTAATTCTTCCATTTTCAAATGATCACGCAAATCGTTGTCACCTTCTCTGCTTGCCTACCGCCTGGTAGGCCATTCCGGTAGTCTTATTTTGTCTCTTACTCTTGGAATAAACCAGCCTTAAAGGTATGGACTGATCATTTATCTGGTGGTGGTCAAATGTACAAAATCAACAGGGAATCAAATCATTTATTTTCTCTATTTCCTATTAGCTAAAAGACCGTCCTAAAATGTCCGTGTGTTTTAGTTTTGAGACAAATGTCCAATGGTAGCTTTTTATTCATGAACAAACAGATCCTATTGGGTCCCTGACATTATTTTAAAGCTCTCTGGGTTTCAGGTTTATTGACGTTTGTACATGTTTAATAACAGTCATCACGGACGCCGTGGCTAGTTTAAAGATCCTGGCAGCCATGTTTGAGAAGCACTGCAATAAAAATGCATGTTGTGTGTGTGTGGGATGATATTAGATGGTGTATTGTGGAGTAAAGAGGACTGCCTGACACTGCTCGAGAGGATTCGGGGTCTGTTGCCTGATGGTGACACTTTGAAATACAAGACCACAGAGTCTCATTTTGACTGGGATAAAGTGGGCTTTGGGAGCTTCACAGGGGACATGTGCAAGCAGAAATGGCAGAAGGTTTCCACGGAGGTGAGCCCATTTTTTATGACCCCGTATTGGATGAAAATGGTCTTTTTTTGGTTATTTAAAACTTTTTGTCCTTTGCTTTCTTCACAGGTCCGGAAGTACAGAACAATGACTGAGCTCATTGTCGATGCCATCGAATATGTAAAGAACCCATATAAAGGCAAGAAACTGAAGGTAATGTGTATGATGTTCCAAACTGCATTTGACGTCTACCACATTCCCATTGAATGCAAACTGTTTTCTGGATTAACCTGACTCTCACTTTCTCCGCAGACACACCCAGACTTCCCAAAGAAGCCGCTCACACCATACTTTCGTTTCTTCATGGAGAAAAGAGCCAAGTATGCAAAAATCCATCCAGAGATGAGCAACCTGGATCTGACCAAGATCCTTTCTAAAAAATACAAAGAACTTCCTGAAAAGAAAAAGGTGAGCAAACTATAGAAACTTTTTAAATAAAGGGTGGGGTCATTAGACTCATTTTATTTAATTAGTTTGCTTTGTGTGGTAAGTATATGTTTCTCTGTTCTCTGTAGCTTAAATACATTCAGGAATTCCAGAGGGAGAAGGAGTCCTTTGAGAAAAACATGGCACGTTTTAAGTAAGCACAACTTAAACACTACCACCTCGACCATCTTTACTTTCATGGGAACAATTGAAGAAACCTTGTCTTAAACAAACACACCTTTTTTTTCTTTAGAGAAGACCATCCTGAGCTGATAGAAGAACGAAAAAAGTCAGACCTCCCAGAAAAGCCCAAAACCCCTCAACAACTGTGGTACAACCATGAAAAGAAGACCTTCATGAAGATTCACCCAGATGTAAGTGTGGTTGTGGTTAAACGTTGCCATATTTAAAAAGAAATCCAGAATATGAACCTGATTCTTGTTGGTAGGTAAGCCAAAAAGAACTGAAAGAAGCTTTACGCCGTCAGTGGTCTCAGCTTCCAGACAAAAAGCGCCTGAAATGGATCAGTAAAGCACTGGAGCTACAGAAGAACTATGAGGTACGTGATACCACAATAAAGAATAAAGTTATTGTAATAGAGCTTCTTTCATTTAAAAAAATGCCTTTTAGGACAGTATGAAGGCCTATCATCAAGCACACCCAGAAGTCAACTCTGAGGAACACGTCAAGTCTGTTCTGACCAAAGCTGAGCGGCAGCTCAAGGACAAGTTTGATGGACGGCCAACTAAGCCACCACCGTAGGTGTTGTGTGACTGAGGAGTGTGTGTGTGCGCATGTGTGTATGGAAGAGGCAAGCAGTGACATGGAAAATATTGATATCAGTGTGGACCACAATTAGAGAAAAGGATCAGCTTATAAAAAAAACACATTGTCCAGCTTTGTGCTCACCCCCCTTCAGTAAACCCTTTATAATAGAAGTGTCATTGTTGCCCCCACTCAAGTGTTTCAATTGTCATAAGGTTGGACCTGGAACAACTTGTTGCAAAAACAGACACTGCTGGTGAGAAGTGTAAAAAAAAAAAAAAAAACATCACCAGGGATCTGTGCAGGAGAGCATCCATCCAAAGTCCTTCTTGGATCTACAGACTGGTAGACAGCCTTTCATTCCTCACACTAGAGACGACTTTTACAGCTGTGTCAAAACCAAAACTTAAACCAGTGAGATTCAGACAGACTAGACATCAATTTAAAGATATCAAGACTCCAGTAGGGCGGGGCGGTGGTGTAGTGGTTAGCACGGTGTTTGCATGTTCTCCTAACACTTGACCCACCCATTTCCTAATTCGGAGGAACACACACACACACACACACACACACACACACACACACACCTATTTATTGTTACTAATTAAACTAATGTACATGTTTTTGGAATGTGGAGGAAAACTAGAAAAAACCCATGCAAGCGCAGGAAGATGATGTAAACTCTGTACAGAAAGACTCCTTGCACCTGGTACTGAACATACAGAACCTAACACGTACAGGTCTCTAGCTTTCACAAACTGCCTGTGAAAAACTTTGGAGAGAATGGTATTAAATAAACGTCTCGTCTGACCATCTCTTGTCCGACTGTCTTTTGAGTCTGACCATCAGATAAATGATTCTTTAATGTGGGTTTCAGAAGAAGAACTCCAGCAAGAAGTTCCTCAGAGCAGCATCATCTCAGTCAGCTGTCATTTAAACATCATGTGCAGTGTATGACATTAGGATCCTCCCCTGGAGGTGGAATGGTGGTAATTACAGTTTAAGGCATCACGTTACCCAAATAAATACCCGGTCACGCGCTTGTGTGGGTTTTATTCGAGTAATCTGGTTTCTTCACGTGGTCCAAAAACAAGTACAATAGGTTGATTGGTGATTCTAAATTGGCCAAAGGATTGTATTTGGGGGGGGGGAGACAAATCTTTGTCTGTCATATTATATTATAAATTAATCTGTCCTTGCCATAAAATAGCTACTAAAGCTGATAGAATCTAAAATAACTGCTAATATCAGTGTAGCTAATATTTTTACAGACCTCAAATATGATAAAGATTAAAATCCACATTTAACCTCTAGAGGCAGCACAAGCTATGATTTTAAGCTGAAATAGTGGTTCCTATTTTTTAAAATAAATATTAAAAGTATAAAATATAAGTGTATAAAAATATAATTGTGTGTATATATACTTATATTTTATGGAAGTTCTGCTGCAGAATATCAGTGTGATTAGCTTTTGTTCTGCAGGAACGGATATTCTTTATACTGCGCCGAGCTGATGGTAAACATGAAGGACGTCCGGAGCACAGAGAGGATGGTGCTGTGCAGCAAGCAGTGGAAAGTAATGACTCAAAAAGAAAAGGACATGTACCAGAAGCGATGTGAACAGGTAAACTGGAAGATCATAACCATCACAACATTTAAAGACCATCAGTATACAGTATATATTTTCGCTGCACTGGTGAGTGGTATGACCTGGGCTTAACCAGTACTTCTCCTTCGTTTGTCCGAGCAGAAAAAGAAGCAGTATGAGATTGACCTCCAGCGGTTTCTTGAGGTAGGAATTAATTTTTTTGCATATAGATTAAAGCACTGACAGTATATTCAACATCTGTGTTTACTTCTTCCGGATTATCTCACTTTAGACTCTACCAGATGAGGAACGGGATCGAGTCTTGACGGAGGAAAAGCTAGGAGGTTCTAAGCTGAGCATTGTGGGGGCAGGCAACGCGCTTCTGTCTAAGCCTCCGTTAGCCAAGGTAGGGTAACTCCACTCTTTTGCGAAACTCATTCTTACCTGCATATTGGACACATCAAAAAGACTGACTAACCTGTGGGTGTCCTGGTGATTTAGGACCGCGGTCGAGACTCTGAGTTGGACCAGTGGGTCCACGGAATGCCAAAGGAAAAAAGAGACGGGAAAAAGAAGTCCCAACTTCCTGAAACGCCCAAGACAGCAGAGGAGATGTGGCAGCAGAGTGTGATCGGGGACTACCTGGCTAAATACAGGGTGAGCCGAAATAAGGCTTCTATTTTTACTCCTACTCCGTCCTCTAGGCCAGTGGTGCCCAACCTTTATATCACCACAGTTGTTTGTTGTGTGTGTCTGTGTGTATTTCATTTCAAAATAAAAGATCCTTCTGACACAGATAATAAATAAAACAAGAATAATTAATTAATTGATTTTGTGTGCGTGGTACCAGTTGATCCACAGACCGGTACTGGTCCACGGCTTAATAGTTGGGGACCACTGTTATCAGCCATGGTAACAAAGCTGTCCACCTTATCATGGTTTGGTCTCAGCCATGTTGCTACTGTAGCTGGTGTATTGTACGTTTGAGGTGTGCTCTTGGTTTGATGGGGTATCTGGACCTTTCCCCTGACCCCTTACACCTACAAAAGAGAACAAAGGCAAGGAAAAGGGAAGGAATAATGAGAAACCATTGGCAGTCAGTCTTAATGTATTATAGCCGATAATCTAAAATAAGGTTTGTTTGTCTTTGCAGAACGACAGGAAAAAAGCTCAGAGCACCATGGAGGCTACATGGAAGAGCATGGAGAAGAAAGAGAAGATACCCTGGATCAAGAAAGCAGCCGAGGACCAGAAGCGATACGAGGTTCAGTACCGGACTGTGGTCAGTGACCTAACGTTTCGACCACTGTCTTCTCGTACATACTGAAGAAATGTCTAACATTGTTGGTCATATCCGAGCTGTAATAATAAACAGAGGAAAGCTGGAAAGATGAACCTGTGACCTGCAGCTCTCACAAAGCCATTTTTTCTTTATTCACAGTTCACTGGACAAATCTTACCTGATCATTGTACTCATTTCTAGTTAATTTTTTAATGCTAATCTGAAATACTTTCTTGCCATCCTGCAGAGGGAGCTGGTCGAGATGAGGACGGTGCCATCAAGTCAAGGTCAGAGAAAGCCAAAGTTTGATGGGGAGCCTAAGAAACCACCAGTGTGAGTGGCTAATCCGTTAAATACAGCAATACAGATTAGCTGTCCAAACTGTCGTCTAATTTCACCCCCCCATCTTCCGTTTTTCATTCTGATGCAGGAGCGGTTATCAGATGTTTTCTCAGGAGCTCCTCACAAACGGCGAGTTGAACCATTTTAGCCTCAAAGAGCGTATGGTGGAGATTGGCAAGCGCTGGCACAAGCTGAGCCAGAGTCAAAAGGACAAGTACAAGAAACAGGTGGAGGAGCAACAACTGGAGTACAAAGCTGAGTTGGATGCCTGGGTGAAGGTACACAACATGTGCTGCTGAGCAATTTTACAACGCAACTCGCATTCGGTTTCTAGCTTCAGAGTCCAGATGTCATTGATTCTGTTTTTTCTTTTGCTTTCTCTCTCAGTCCCTCTCTCCTCAGGAACGAGCAGTGTACAAAGAGTTCTCTTCTACAGTGAGTGTCGTTAGTGTTTTATTACCCTGTTACTCTTGCTTATTAACATCTTCGTTGCAAGTCCATTCGGAATCTGCACTGATTCTGACCATAGGGAGCCCCGTTTACGGCATGCTTCAGCTCAGCTCCATCCAAAAAACACCAGCACAGAGACATCAATTAGTCTGTGTTTAGCACGGCCGACTCAAAACAACAAGGTCCCGATTCCCAGGCCAGGTCTTTCTGTGTGGAGTTTGCATGTTTCCTCCTACAGTCCAAGAACATGTACATTAGGTTGATTTGGTGATTCTAATTGCCCATAGGAGTGTGTGTGTGTGTGTGTGTGTGTGGCCCTGCGATGGATTGGCAGTCTGTCCAGTGTGTACCCCTGTCTCTCACGGTATGTGAGCTGGCAAAGGCTCAAGCAGACCCCCGTGACCCTAAATTAGGAATAAAAGCGGATAAGAAGATGAATGAATGATGAGGAGTGAAAGTAACCTGTGTCAGGTTCTTAATGTTCCTCATCATGGATTCAGAGCTGAACACATCGACTACTCTGGGGTTCCATAAGAACTGAAAATAAAGGCTTTATACACTATATTGCCAAATGTTTTTGGTCACCTGACCATCAGATCCATATGTGGTTTCTCTCTGAACTGTTGCTACAAATCTGGAAGCCCATGTGTTTGTGATTCTCAGGTGACCACCAACTTTTGGCCATATAGTGAACATTTGTATGTCATTTAATGCATTGCACTGCATGGCCATGTTCATGCTGTTCAACTCCTGCTGTATAAGAGTATGAAGAGAATGAATGAATCTATTTGGTGACGCTAGTAATTGTTCCAGTTTTTATGCTTCAGTGTATGTAGATTTGTGAGTTCGTACTAATCTGACTGAGACTGTCAATTTCTGTGGGCTGCTTTCCAGAGCTACTAATTGCTTTAAGCTTAAACCATTGTTGTTGTTTTTTTTGTGTGTGTGTGTGTGTGTGTGTGTGTGTCCATGTTGCGTTTTTCCTTGTTTCCTCCTTCCCCCTTTTCCCTGTCTGTCTCCTCAGAAACGGCGTAGCACGACAAAGGCGCGGGGTCCCGGAGCCAAAGTGCGTGTCACCAAGGGGAAGGCGGTAGGTGCCCGAGCTGCAGTGATGGGGGCCGGGGGGGGCAAACGTTCCATGGCTTACCGAGACAAGGTAACGCCCGCTTTCTCTGGGCCACTCGCCCCAAAACAGTCAAACATATAATGTTTTACTCCAGGCCTCAGTGTCAGGAAATGAAATGACATGGGTTTAATTAACGTAGTGAAGATTAGAGCAACAAGTGTGTTTTATAAACAGATAAGCGATAAGGAAAGTGTACGAGAAGAGAAAGAATAACTGCTTATTAGAGAGAAGCATGACTCTGGTTTCCAGCAGGACACCTCAGACTCCGAGGAGGAGGACAATAAAACAAACTCGACAGACTCTGAGGATGAAGATGACGAGTCCTCTGCTTCCACAGACAGTGAGGATGAGGAAGATGATGAGGATGATGAGGTGAGAATACCCAAGAAAGGGACTGAGGTTTTATTCCAAACAATCCAAAAGTAAATAGCCAGACCGAGTACACACATAATGTACGATGATTATAACAGTGGCCAAACACAATTTAAAAAAATAATAATATAAAGGATGGCGGCGCAATGGTTAGCACGGTCGCAACTCAGCAAGAGGTGCTTGCTCAAAAGGGGTCTTTCAGTGCAGTTTCCATGTTCTCTCCGGGTACTCTGGTTTCTTCTGGTGTGGAGTGTGTGTGGAGTGTCTATGTATGGCCCTTTGATGGCCCTGAGGCCTGTCTAGGCTGTACTCCTGCCTCTCCAATAGTCCCCGAATTAGGGAATAACAAAGAGAAAAGAATTCTTTGGGAACATTTTTCACTTCCTTTCAGAAATTGACTCATATTGCTTTTCATTTCAGTATTTTTAATGTTTTCTATGCTTATCCTAGTCACACGTTCATCCTTGTATTGTTTCACAGAACGACGACGAAGATGATGAAGACCAATCAGAAGGTTCGAGCAGCTCCTCAGAGGACAGCAGTGATTCTGATTCTGACTAATAGACTCTCCCTCTTTAAGGGAGGGGGCTGTGCCGGACACACCCCCCCAGCAACATCCCTTCCTGTCAATAGTGGAGGGGCCGAGTAGCTGTGAGCACACAGCGCCCGTTAATGTGTCTGTCTCTCTGCAGTGAGGGACACAGGATTCGGGAGATTCTTTGTCTCTCCGTCTCTCGCTCTCTTTGTGTGTGTATGTGTGTATAGACATGGGGAGAGAGAGATTTATACATAAATATATGTCCAGTTTACGGGCTTAAAATCAACCTCTTATTAACAAGCTGTTACTTGTGTGTTTATTGAAGCAATTTTTATTGCCTTTATATAGGTGTTATTAAAAAATGTCGCTTGTGAATTTTTATAAAAAAAAATTGTTTTGGAAGGTTGAACGTTGGTCTGGAGGTGGCCAGTGGGACAGACAGCCATTTCTAACCGAGCTGATGGAGAGTGAAGGCCAATTTTCTAAGATTGTAAACTTCAAACAGTTCATTGAAGCTCCAAGAGCTCCATTAAGCTAGTCTGGTCTTGTTTGTTCATTTTTTTTGGACAAATACTCCAAAATAAATTGCACTTTCTTTTATCTTTTACAACGTGGTGTTTTTCTCTTAGAATGAAAACCAAAAAGAAGAAAAAAGAAAATCGGTCATGTGTGGATAATCCTGTACGCCCTACACCAGATTACTCACCACTGAAATTCATTGTAATAACTTGGATGGATGACATGCCGCACTGTGGTGTAGTTGTTAGCATGGTGCCCTTACTACAAGGACCCCGGTTCAATTCCTGTGCAGAGTTTGCATGTTCTCCTCCGTGCTTGAATGGGTCTTCTCTAGATACTCCAGTTTCCTTCAACAGTCCAGAAACACGTACATTAGGTTGAGCTGGAATAGACTCCAGCAGCGGAATAGATAGATGGATGGATTGATGGATGACAATTACTTGAGTTGGGCACAATGATATTAGGCAGGTGTGGAAAAAATGCTGTCTTTGCAGTGTATTAATTAATAACCGTAAGTGAAATCCAAATCAAATCACTATTTGGTGTGTCCACTCTTATTACCGGAATTCACCAGGTGGGTTAGTTGGTTGGATTGATTGGGATGGTTTAGTTTGGTTGTGTTGGTCATTGGTGGGTTGATTAGTTGGTTGGATTGATTGGTTAATTGGTTAGTTGGTTTAATTAGTTGGGATGGTTTAGTTTAATTGGTGAGTTAGTTGGATTAATTGTGTTGGTTAATGGGTTAGTTGGTGGTGTTGGTTTAGTTGGGTTGGTTGTTCCAAACAGAGAACCGAATACAGACCCTGTGGTTTCACCTTAAATACATCTTTGTTTATTAAATCCCACACAACAGTGATCAAATCAAGGCGCTGTTGTTGCCAAATCATCCTTTCCATCCATTCCTCCTTTCCACCCGTCTATGCTTCATCTATGATTTGTTAATGAGTTTTTAACCCGCACACAACTGTAGAGTTAAATATTTGATATAAATGGTTAATTATAAGCCTGTCACCAATCCTACTCATTTGTTCATTAACAATTTGTAAATTGATATAGTATTTAAAATATATAATTCACATGTATTCACACAGAGTTCTGCAGATGGTTTAAGGAAATACATTTAGTATTTGAAGGGGGTGGATTGCAGGTTAAGGTATTGGATTTTTTTCTGTTGTATAAAAGAGACATGAGATGTAAGTCGCTCTGCATAAGGACGTCCACCAAATGCATTACATCTAAATATAAACACTTTCAGATTGAATGAATGAATTGGGTCAAAAAAGCATATATCTAATCACTTCTGTTTATAGAGAAACTCTGCTATTAGGTTCAGTGTTTAAACCTCCTGCTACAATACTATAATATTCAGGCATTCATTCGTTCATCATCTTCACATAGACAACACCCACATACACACACTCGTACTTACAGCCAATTTTAGAATCACCATCCAATCAGCTTAATGTCCATTTTTGGATTGTGGGAGAAAGAGGAAACTCCACGCAGGGAGAGAACATGCACAGACACACAGAACTCCGCACAGACACTTCCCCCTCTGTTCGAGAATCAAACCCAGGACCTTCTTGCTATGAGGCGACCGTGTTCACGGTTTGGGTACACTAAAAAAAAACCCCCTGTTTTTACAGGAAAACGCTGGTAGCTGTGGTTACCAGAGAATTCCTGTAAAAAATACAGCAGCACAGTAGATCACTTTACTGACACAATATGTAAACTGATTAACAGTAAATGAAATCACAGCTGAAATCACATTACAAACTTAACAAACAAATTTACCAAAAAAACTTGTTTATTGTTATACAACAAAAGTTATGCAAAATTTACTATTCCCTGTATTTATTTATTTTTTTTTACATGTAATTGCTTATTTTGCATCAATACATGATACAATGAACAGGGAAATATTAAACAAAATGCATTTTAACCGGTAAAACTTTGCATTTTAAATGGAGATGTTCTGTATATTATACATAAAATCTATTCATAATATGCTGTATTTTTATGTTTTAATAATGAAGTTATTGTGGTAAATCTCAAAAACACATCTTGAGAAAAGACAAGAGAGCAAAATAATAGCTATAAACAACTGGATGAATTTTTAAACAATATTTAAAGAAAATTTTTAAAGTTTGAAACAAAAGTCTATGTGCCAGGCACACAACAACAACACCACCACCACCACACACACCCCCTGTCTGGAATGTTCCACAGTATGGCATAAAACTTATCTATCTCCATGGAAACAATCAGGTGATGCCAAAAGGCCAAGTTACAGGTCAGATCTACAGGGTAGCCCCCTCACATTTGTTTGCAACAAAAGCAGTTCTAATTGAATAAAAGCAAGATAGATAAGTTTTAGATACCGTATTGTGAAACATTCCCACAAAGAGAGAACATCTTAATTAAACAAGCAGGTGACTTATTATATTAGTGTCTTAGAAAACATTTCACACATTGTGGATTTAACAAAGCAAAAACTAACAGTACCTCTTCTCAAACAGTCATAGTCCACAGAAAGAGTCTATATTCAGGCTTAACGCCACTCGTGATCGGAAAGTTCCTGTATCGGGGTGAGGACTCGAGGGTTCACGTTGAGACGACGCTTTGAGTTTTTATTCTCTACTTTGGTTCCTTTTTCTGGGTTTATCGAGAAAAAACACCTGTAGAATAAAAACATTTTAAAAGCATATTAAGCATATTAATTGATCAGTTATAAATTTTTTTTTACATAAACGACAGGCAGAAATAATGCACACACTACCGGTCAAAAGTTTGGAAAGTGTACCATTTTGATTGTTTTTGAAAGAAGTCTCTTTTGCTCAACAAGACTGCATTTATTTAATCCTAAATACAGCAAAAACAGTTTTATTGTGAAATATTTTTTACACTTTAAAATAAGCTTTCTATTTCAATAGATTTTAAAATGCAATTCGTTTCTGTGATTGAAAGCTGAATTTTCAGCATCATTTCTCCAGTCTTTAGAGTCACATGATCCTTCAAAAATCATTCTAATATGCTGAATTGCTATTCAAGAAACACTTAATGTTAAAAACTAATTTTTCAGGATAACGTAATGAATAAAGTTCAATAGAACAGCATTTATTTGAAATATAAAGCTTTTGCAACAATATAAATGTCTATACTGTCACTTGAACAATTTAATGCATCCTTGCTGAATCTTATTCGTCCTTCAGCTGCTTGCTGAATAAATGTATTAATTTAAGTTCTTTCCTAAAAAAAATAAATAAAAATAATCTTACCATCCCAAAACTTTTGAACGGTCTAATAAATGTTACAAAAGCTTTCTATTTCAGATAAATACTGTTCTTTTAAACTTTATATTCAAATAATGAAAAAAAAATGTTTTCAACACAGATAATCATCAAATGTTTCTTGAGCATCAAATCATCATATTACAATATTGAAATATCCCGAGACTCAAAATTCCGTTTTGCATCACAGGAATAAATTACACTTTATATATATATATATATACACACACACACATAC
>JAOTRA010000034.1:10466462-10478498 GCA_026260255.1 Pseudolaguvia tuberculata
TATATATATAAATAGTTTCACTTCTTAAAAGGAATTATAGAAATAAATCAACTTTTTGCAGGTATTCAAATTATATGACCAGCACATGTATATCTGTACATACACATATATACACGAAGGCATATATTCATTTCTACAATGTTGCCATTTGAGAAGATATTCTGAAATGTTGGCTGAAATAAGAGGGGGGTGTACTTACTTCTGTCAGATACTGTGTGTGTGTCCATTAAACACAACCTGAGTAATGTAGAAAAAAGCTAAAGTGCAGTAACTGTAATCCACTTTGCTCTCTCATCCCACGTCTCCCTCTTCTCTCTCACCCCACCCCACTCTTTATAGATAATCGAACATATCATTTCCAGGCAGAAGATGAGCAGGAGTTCATGATGTAAGTGTGTGCGCGTATACACGTGTGTGTGTGGGTGTGTGCGTGTACACGTGTGTGTGTACATGTGTGTACATGTGTGTGTGTGTGCGTGTGTACACGTGTACACGTGTGTGTGTACGTGTGTGTAAAAAAAAAAAAAGAAAAAAAGTCCATCATTGACAGACTAGAGAAAAAAACTTAAAGAAACTAGGTTCCGTTGGGGTTCGGTTCTCCTCTGACCAGACATCCAGTAGGTTACCCATGTTACCTTAGCTTGGATTCCTTGGTCTTGTCCAGATGACCATTTGGAGGCTAAGATCTTGTGTTTGTGTGACAGAGATGTGTTTTAGACTTAGAAACCCAGTTTCTGAGACATGAGACAGACTCATGTTTACCACCATGATCTTCTCAGCATCTCTTCAGAAAGCTACTTCTGGCTGGTATGACTGGTTCATAACGAATATCCGTGGTTATTTTGGTTAGGGTGCTTCCTGTTTTGCATCGATGCAGGGTGATGTTGCAGCATTTCATGCAAACTATCCCACCTGCATTGTATGAAGACTCATGCTAGTCTTCCTCTGATTGGTTAATTACTCGTCACCCAGGATGGTGTAAAAATCGGTGGTATGGTTCATGTTACTGGTACGCTTTGTTATTATTGTTGTTATCCCCTGTGAGAACTGTGTCCTTTGCCATCTGCGGGATGTTAATTAATGCGAGGATCAATTAACGATGCAGTGCAGTATAGGGCATTAGAGTCAATGCCAAGCTAAGCTAACCGCTAACAGTAACGAGTTTTGCACACCATGGTGTGTTTCAGTTTCTTTTCCGAGTACCAGTGCTGCGGATCAAAGAAAAGTTGACTATTCATAAAACTGAATCTGTTGTGGTCATCAGAGGCATCCATCCCGCTGGTTGATCTCCATTTCCCACATAATCCTGTGATTGCAGCTGTAGAGTGTAATCTCAAGGGCAGGCCGCCATATTGCTCAAATACACATAAAAAAATCTCTCGTTTGGATGGTTGCAGATGTTGGCCTGTTTTGAAGTTACTGTAGAACATGAACAAGCTCTTGCTGAGTATCTGCAGGATTTAATGGTTCAGGATTGGCAGTAATCATCTGGGCGGCACGGTGTCATAAGGGTTAGCATGGTCACCTCACAGCAAGCCGGTCCCAGGTCCGGTTCCAGAGGTTTTTCTGCGCAGAGTTTCCCACTCCCATCAATCAACCTACATGTCTTTGGGTTGTAGGGGGAAACCGGAGAACCCGGAGAAAACCCACACAAGCACAGAGAGAACATGCAAACTCCACATGGAAAGGCCCAGGAATCGAACCCGGGACATTTTATCATATTCTGTTGACATAATATAGCAAAAAAAAAACCACCCACCAAAAAAAGAAAACGTGTGTCTGTGTGATTTTAGATACCGCCTAATCAACTGCTTAGTTTGCTTATGCCTTGGGCTACGGTTTTAGGAACGTGAATTGATTTCATTGTGTGTTTTTAGCTGGATCTCTGTGCTGACTAACAGTAAGGAGGAGGCACTGAACATGGCATTCCGTGGTGAACCATGTGCAGGTGAGGACGGCCTGGAGGATCTGACCAAAGCCATCATTGAGGATGTGTTACGCATGCCCGGCAACGAGGTGTGTTGTGACTGCGGAGCTCCAGGTCAGAACTTCAGCTACAAGCATAGTTCTTTCAATTCTTTATTATTGAGTTACTTGGTTCTTTTTAAATGGTGTCCTGTGCCCCCTTCAGGATTTAATATGAACTGCATTGTTGAAGCATTGTCTTAAGTACTGCATTTTATTACTTGCAGTACTTACTTACTGTGTGTGTCTGTGTGTGTGTGTGTGTGTGTCTGTGTGTGTGTTTGATCCAGAGCCCAAATGGTTGTCCACTAATCTGGGTATCCTGACCTGTATCGAGTGTTCAGGGATCCACCGAGAAATGGGAGTTCATATCTCACGCATACAGTCCATGGAGCTGGACAAGCTGGGCACCTCCGAACTCTTGGTGAGTGTGTATGTGTGTTTATCTAATCGGACTAATCACAAGTACAGTATAAACAATGATTTATTTTCCGGAGAAGACACTTTTCCCCCCTGTGATCAAATTTCAGATTCGCTGAACCAAACGGTTATAATTAGAGAATTAAAGACTGCACAAAGTTGTGTTTTTATTTTCCATAAACAATACACATGCCCGTCTTTATATTTCTCTTTATTAAGTTACCTTTCATTCATTCATTTACCTTCTTACCCACTTAGGGTAACAGGGGACTGCTGGAGGCTATGCCAGTGCCCATAGGACAAGAGGCAGGGACAGGTTGCCAGTCCATTTCAGGGCCACACATAGAAAAACCACCTTACATTCACTTCTATTAGAATCATTAATAAACCAAAGGAAACCCACGCAAGCACAGTGAGAACATGCAAACTCCGCACAGAAAGATCCTCTGGTCTGGGAATCGAACTCGGGACCTTCTTGTTGTTCTGTTTATTCTCTATTATTTTCCAATAATTCATTGATTGATTGATTCAAAATTGGAAATCAATTAACTGATATAACTAATACAAGGATTTGTGCTACATTATATTAATAAAAGCTCGTTATTATAAGTGTTTCTAATTATTCGACAGCTGGCCAAGAACATAGGGAACTGTAGTTTTAATGAAATCCTTGAAGGGAATGTGCTGAACCCTTCCCCGAAGCCTACGCCATCCAGTGACATGTGAGTGTATTTCTCTCTGTCCATTTTAATACTCTTGGTGGTGCAACCCCCTGTTGAACGTGTCCCTCTGCCTGCTTTCCTACAGGAACGAGAGGAAGGAGTATATTAATGCCAAGTATGTAGAGCATCGTTTTGCCCGGCGCACCGCGAGCACAGCCACAGCGAGGCAGGGTGACCTGTATGAGGCGGTCAGGACTCGAGACTTGCTGAGTCTCGTGCAGCTCTATGCTGATGGAGTGGAGCTACTGGAACCGTTCCCTGAGGCCGGACAGGTAGAACAGTTGGGGGGGGGTGGCGTAGAATGATGTGATAAATCAGCTCTTTCCTTTGATCCTCTGTATTGGATGGAGCAGAGACTTAATGTTCTTGGGTTCTTCTAAGCTACACAAGCTCAGGGAGAACATGCAAACTTGAACCCTAGACCTTCTTGTTGTGGGGGAGCCTGGGTTAACCACTACACCACAGCGCCACCAACTTGCCAATTTGACAAAGTGATATTTCTTTAGCAATAAAATGGCACGTCATATAATCATGTAAGAAAAGTCTTTTATACAAACACACAAAGATTCATTTCGGTTTCCCGGCTTTTCTTCAGTCATTGGAATTTTTGTGATGTTTTAGTTGCTACTCTAAATAGAAAACGTTCTTGCTTGCACTGCCTCTGATCAGCTGGAGGTTTTAGCTGTGGTCTTCCCTGGGGACACACCCGTCTCCCCTCCCCACAAAAGACTGGGATTTTAATCTGTTATTATTGAAATGGTTCGACTGTAATTGTAATTCGGTGGTATGTGTCCCTTCCTCCAAAATAAAATGTCAGATCACCATCTAGAACCAAGCAATCAGATCAGATTTTCACTACCTGTTGTTTAAAGAGGAACTGAAAACATCTCAGTAGACCACAACCGTTTAATGTTGTAGACTAAATCATGGAACCTGCCTTGAACCTGAACCTTTCTTACAAAAATAAAACCTGAATAGGCCATGAAAAGAAACACTTTTTATAGTGGAAGATGGTAGTTATCTTCCTGTGCTGGTAGTTTGAACTGTAGTGTAGGTCACTGCCAGCACCATCCTCCAACATGGTGGGCATAAAAAAATCTAGCTTTGCACTCAACATAGGAACCTTAGAATTACTGAGCACATGGGATGTGTAGATATACACCAATAGCAATGTAACACAGGTCTATTACCTGAAAGGTGGGGGTAACATGGATTTGCTTTCAGCACATTTGTCACCGCATTGTTTAGTATTTAGGTTCAAATCAAAGCATTTCCTGTTTCCTGTTATTTATTAAAAAAAACCCTCACCTTTATCAACATGTATCATTCATTCATCTTCAAACCCGCATTCATCTACTCCCTAATTCAGGGTCACAGGGGTCTGCTGGAGCCTATCCCAGCACACATAGAACGGAAGGCAGGGGTACACCCTGGACAGGTCAACAGTCCATTGCAGGGACACACACAGGCGAACAATCATGTACATGGTTTTGAATTGTGGGAGGAACGCAAACGAGAAAACATGCAAATCCTTTGTCCAGTAATCGAACCCTGGACCTTGCTGTCAGATGGTCGTGTTGACACAACCACCTCTCCACCACGCCCAGAGTGTATTAAATCAAAACTAATTCTAAAGCGCTGAATAAAACACCAATGTTGACTGGAATACAGTTGATCCGGTGATCCATCGGGATCCTGAGCCATGGACGAGTCACCAGTCCATTTCAGGGCAATGCCATAGACAAACAACCACACACACACACACATTCACTCCTATGGACAATTTAGAATCACCAATCGACCTAATGTACATGTTTTTAGACTGTGAGAGGAAACTGAGTACCCAGAGGAAACCCAAACAAGAACATGCAAACTCCTCACAGAAAGATCCCCGACCCAGAAATCGAACCAGGGACCTTCTTGTTGTGAGGCGACCGTGCTAACGGCTATGCCACCGCAGTCACTGTAAATGCCAGGAAGCATCCACTCCTCCATCCCATATGATTGTTATAAATAATGCACGATTGCCTCAGATAAGCTAAATTGCAGTAATTGCAAAAACCTAATCAGTGGATCTGTTCTAAGGATCCTGGGGAGACCGCATTGCACTTTGCTGTACGGATTTCGGACCAGACGTCTCTGCCGCTGGTCGATTTCCTCGTCCAAAACAGGTACCATACTTTCCTGCACTATCTTCTAGGTTTAAACGATGTGAACAAATGACTTATGCTTGTGTGTGTGTGTGCGCGCGCGCAGCGGCTCTCTGGACAGGCAGACGGAGAGCGGAAACACTGCACTCCATTACTGCTGTACCTACGAGAAGCCAGAGTGTGTTAAACTGTTACTCAGGGGCAAGCCACTGATCGATATAGGTCAGTGAGAAGACTGCACGGTTAATAACGCCACATGATCAGTGTGATGCTTTGATATATTTCTTCCTCAATGTTTTTGTGATTTCAGTGAATCAGAATGGAGAGACGGCCTTGGACATTGCAAGAAGGTTAAAAAACACACAGTGTGAGGAACCCGTAAGTAACCGGACTGAATACACACACTACAACCCAAAGACACTTCAACATGCTGAAAAACAGGAACTTAGTAACATTTGATGTGTGTGTGGGTGGGTGTGTAGCTGGTTGAAGCAGCTGCTGGCAAGTTTAACCCTCACGTCCATGTGGAGTACGACTGGAACCTGCGTCTGGAGGAGATTGACGAGAGTGATGATGATCTGGATGATAAGGTAAGATTCAGTACCCTCGCCTCACTGTGACATCACTATCTGATCATCTCAGGGTGAAACCATTGAAGAGGCCCAGCATGATTTATAACAGACACTGCGGCAAAGGGGAGGAAACGGGGAGTGAGCAGAACTTCAGCTGAATTAGGGCTAAAGGGACATCTAAAGGACATCTTGTTTATTGGACCAATAATCTATAATTACTGTATAACTTAAATGTTCCTGCATGGAGGCCACCGGTTTGTGGCAGAAGACACACTTGTATGTCTTTTTACCCCGGCACTGAAGCAAATAACCAATTCTGCAAATTGTTGTGCAGTTCCTTCATTCAGTCATCTTTTAATCTGCTTATTCACTAATTCTCAGGGTCACTGGGGCTTTTTTGAGCCTATAGTGCACATAGGGCACACGCAGGGGTACACCCTGGACAGGTCACCAGTCCATCGCAGGAACACACATAGACACACACATACACACACTCACACCAATGAACAATTTACTATCATTAATAAACCTAATGTACATGTTTTTGGACTTTGGGAGGAAACCATAGTACCCAGAGAAAACCCATGCAAGCGTGTGGACGCCAATGCACCACGGTTGTGCAGTTTATTCGTTCATACATTTATCTTCTTACCCGCTTATTCCCTAATTTGGGATCATGTGGGTCTGCTGGAGCCTATCCCAGTGCACGTAGGGCGAAAGGCAGGGGCACACTCTGGACAGTTTGCCAGTCCATTGTAGGGCCTCACATAGACACACACACACACACACACACACACACACACACACTCACTTCTATGGGAAATTTAGTTTCACCAATGGGCCTAATGTACATGTTTTTGTACTGTGGGAGGAAACCAGAGTACCTGTAGGAAACCCACGCAATCACGCAGAGAGGGTGCACAAGGGAAAGATCCCTTTTGCACAACTGGGAATTGACCTCTGGACCTTCTTGTTGTGCGGTGACCGTGCTAACAAATACGACATGGCCCCGCCCTGGTTTCGTATAGTAAAGTAAAAAATTTACATAAACATCTATCAGTGTTAATAATATGGAGTTTTTGTTGGACTGTTTATCCGTTAACAGCAGCCGAGTCCGGTGAAGAAGGAGCGATCGCCGCGACCGCAGAGCTTCTGCCACTCTTCCAGCGTATCTCCTCAGGAGAAGCTCTCACTGCCTGGATACCTGAGCCACAGGGACAAGCAGCGGCTTTCCTATGGTGCCTTTGCCACCCCTGTCTACAGCACATCCATGGAAACCCCCGCATCGCCTGGGGCAGAAACGCCCACTCCTGCCACCAAAAGCAGTGCCAAAGGTACGACGCAGTGAAACTTTACAACAATTTCCTGGTTTATAATGTTGATAATTAATTGATCAGCACGATAAATTTTATCAATGAGGTGCCAGTAGGCTGTTGGAGGTTCGAATGAAATCACGGTCTTGTGTTAAAAGTACAGAGCTGTACCGAAGGATTATTTTAGTAGATAAGTGAAATAGTTAATTGATAAATCAATGATTGTTAATCTGAAAGTAATTAATAAAATTATCAATAATTTTTATTACTATTATTGATATTTACTATATTTGTTAAATATTGTTATTTTCATTCGCTTCAAACCCGCTCATTCCGTAACTCAAGGTAAAGCTGGGCCTATCCCAGCTCTATGAAAGGCATAAAGGTAGGAAGGGTACCCAGTCCATTACAGGGCCACACAAAGGCACACACTCACGCTCACTCCTATGCAATTTAGAATCACATATCAGCCTAATGTACATGTTTACAATACAATGTACATGCTATCCCAGCGCACATAGGGCAAGAGGCAGCGGTACATCCTGGACAGGTCGCCTGTCCATCGCAGGGCCATCGCAGGGCCGAACAACCACTCACACACACATTCACTCCTATGGGTAATTTAGACTCACCAATCAACCTACTGTACATGTTTTTGGATTGTGAGAAGAAATTGGAGTACCCAGAGAAAACTCAGGCAAGCGCGGGGAGAACCTGCAAAGCCTGTACAGGGAGATCAAACCTTGAACCTTCTTGTTGTTGAGAAAAAGAGACGTTATCTTAGAAAAATTTCCCAAAACAATGTTTAACAAACAGTTATTGACTTTTTCTACATTCTCTAAGATACATTATATTCGAAAATATTCATGCCTCCATTTGTAGTTAATTGACATTCACACTCACATTTTGTAGGATGGTCCACGTTGTTGATCCCTGGATGTGTGAAGCTGGGTAAAAAAAAAAACAACCCACCTCAGCTTCCAAATCTTTGGATATCTGCACCAGTTCATTGTCATTCAACTATTTCTCAGTATGATAAACTCACCTCTTTACCTCTTACTCCAGGAAATAAATACTTAGCAGTCCAGGCAGGCCATCTTACAATCCCTGCATTCAGCAGCTATTTTTTCTTTTATTCGTTTTGGGGGTGAAAGTCATGTACCTTTAATTTGTAATTTTTTAAAGAACCATTAAACCCCTTTGGGATGAACTGGAATGGTGACTGACCCACCCCAGACCTCCTTACCTGACATTAGTGTCGGATCTCACTAATACTGTTGGAACTGAATGAAGAGATATCTCACATTCAAGCACAACATTGGACTGGAAGATCTTACTAGAAGACGGGAGCTTCATCCAATAGCAAAAATGGGAATTAATCTGGGAGAAGATATTTGAAATGGCATGTGTTTGTGATGCTGAGGTGACCACCAACTTTTGGCAATATAATTTTATCTTACTCCAGGAAATAAATACTTAACAGTCCAGGCCTTCTTAAAACCCTGCATTGAGCATCTACCTTTGCTTTTTTTAGTTGATCATTTTGGAGGTGAAAGTCATGTATGTTTATTTTGTAATTTTTTAAGAGAACTTTAAACTTTAAAAAAAAAAAAAAGCTTAAAGGGCTCAGGTCTGGATTAAAGGGATGCTGACACTCATGCTGATTGGATGCTTGCTTTAATAAACAAAATCTATACAACAGAAGTTATTGTCACTTAAATTTTGCCTATTTCATTAGTAGCTTTGTGCTATTACATCGCTTAAATAATTATCTCCTTTGTCCACAATTTTTCCTGTCCTTTAGGTCTGTATGACCCTGTTGGCGTTTATAATCAAGTCTTTTGTCTAGTAACATACCCTTTTTTTTTTCTGGCGTGCGTATATGGCAACCTGATTTCTCATGTTTTTTTGCTGCTGAGCTGGAACGTGTCTGAGCTTTGCACTTTGGAGTGACAGCTGCTTCTTCAGGTGCCGCTTTTCTGGTGCTCGTAACCGTTAATAGCCTCGGGGAGGAAGTGACACAGTTGCAACACTCAAGCCACAACCATTCTGTTCGAAAAGGAAGCTACATTCACACAGACTGACTTCAGGCAGATGTTACACGCCCTTTGTTCCATATTATTTTTTTTATTGCAATGATAAATAGTTTTGTTGGAGAGTCATAAGGACTGGGCGACCAAGCCATCAATGGGTGTCAAAAACAAAGTTATTTGTTTTATAACAGAACAGGAATGTTTTGCTGCAGGCTATCAGAATTGACTCTTATATAACCTGCCTTCGGAACAACCTGAATAGCGACTGACCCACCCCAGACCTCTTTACCTGACATTAGTGTCTGATCTCACTAATACTGTTGGAACTGAATGAAGAGATATCTCACATTCAAACACAACATTGGACTGGAAGATCTTACTAGAAGACTGGAGCTTCATCCAATAGTAACAATGGGAATCAATCTGGAAGAATGATGTTTGAAATTACACGTGTTTGTGATGCTCAGATGACGTTTGCCAATATATTTGACCTTTTTTCTTGAAAAATAAGCACGTAACCCATTAGCTTCTGTTTAGTTTGTCATTTTTCTGGTCTGGACTATGGATAATACATGCCAATAGAGAGATTCATGTAGTCTTTCCCTTTTTCTTTTCCCAGCATCCTCCACTGGCCCGCCCACCTCTCTCCCGCTGGGTTCTCAGCCGTGTACAAGTGGCAGCTCCACTTTATCTAAAAAGAGGGCTCCTCCACCTCCTCCTGGAGGCCATAAGCGCACTCTCTCAGATCCCCCCAGCCCTGTCCTCCAGGGCCCTCAAAGCAAAGGTGGGTAAATAACATCCTTATATAATGTGTCTCCCCCCCCCCATCCAACCTATTATTTCCTTTATGAGAAAAGTCCTCTGTGAGAATCAGCAAACGCCTTTAGAAGCTGGGATTGAAGAACTTTGTTTTACTGTCATCTTTGTAATGCGTAACCTCCATCTTCTCTATTATATATTTATGACATCTCTCAGCTTCCTGTCAGGAAGTGCAGCGTTGTTGCTGACTCTCAGTTCGATGCGTAGTGTTTTACTGATTGCAAACATCATCAGCACCACGTCCATCAGGTTCACCAGGTCCAATGAAATGTCTCTACTTTTCTGCAGGGAGCGATTTAACGCCTCCTCCTGCAAACAGGACTTCGCCAGCTAACAAATTTGAAGGAATTCAGCAGCAGCAAAGGTGTGTAACAGCTCTACATGTTCCTAGTGTCCAAATAACCCAGCTGTCAAATATTTGCTGAGGCTTTCCTTCTTATCCTACAGCACTACTTCTAGTAACACAAAATCAACACTTGGTCCACGAGTCTTACCTAAACTACCTCAAAAAGGTGAGTCCGCCATCCTTTATCTGTTATAGAAAGTTTACTTGATAGTCTACAATGATTGACCTGTGTCCATTTCAGTGGCATTAAGAAAGACTCCGGGAATTGTCCCCTCAGTGGACAAACCCAATCAGGGTCCAGAGGTCCTGCAGAAACCTACTCAGGTGGTCGATATTCCAACCAGGGATACCATCACCAGACCTACAGAGCCTCCACCCAAAATCCCACAGGCAGCTGAAAGATCCCAGCCAGTTGAGATTCCTCCAAAACCACATGTCCTAGATCTTCCTCCTAAACCGCAGCTTTCGGATCTTCCCCCAAAACCTCAGCTATCAGAATTGCCCCCAAAACCCCAGTTGTCTGATTTACCACCAAAACCCCAACTAAAGGATCTACCACCTAAGCCACAATTATCAGATCTTGCCCCAAAATTCCCAGCGTCCACTATTACAGACACACCTCAAAAACAGCCACCACTAGAAGAGGCAGCTCCAAAGGTCCAGCTGGCTGAGGTGCAATCTCCAAGCCAGCAGGGGGAGTTTTCCCCAAAACAGGCAAGTGAGGATACAAATGGTGCACCAGCAGGTGTTGTAGAGATACCAGTCCCTCTGCCACGAAAAATAAACACGGTGAGTCGTGTAAGAAAGAGAGTGAAAAAAAGTGATTGAACCTGTTCTGTCTATAAAGTTAATTTTAGGCCAACTTTTAGAACTTATTTTATTCTTTTTTTTTTTTAGGGGAAGAGCAAAATGAAGAGGGTGAAGACCATTTACGATTGCCAAGCAGACAACGATGATGAGCTGACCTTCAGCGAAGGAGAGGTTATTATAGTTACGGGAGAAGAAGACCAGGAGTGGTGGGTAAGTGACTTTACTGCATCCCTGGTTATACGCTATGGACTGACACACATTTTGATTTTTTTTTTTTTTTTTTTTTTGCAGATCGGACACATAGAAGGTCAACCTGACAGGAAAGGAGTCTTTCCTATGTCCTTTGTGCAGATTTTGTCTGACTGACAATGACTGGCAGGTGTGAGGCTGCCCCTGTAGCACAAGCTTGGCCCTATTAGCCTCTCACCAGACTCCTCCGCCTCTCTGTATAGCTGCTGTAACCCAAACCAATACCATGAATCTAAAAAAAGAAAAAAAATAGATCATATCAAATCTAGACTATTGGAAGCATGAAGGGTGTACCGAGTAAAGTGTGTGTTGTAAACAATCTGCGCTATATTACCTACAAGTATTACCATAGCCAAGGCGGCCCAGCATGCTAACCTTGGTATGCAGTAGCTCTCCTCGGAATTTAGCACTTAACATTTCTCAGTGTATGCTGTAACTGTGTGTGTGTGCGCACATATGGAATTATATGTATGTCCATATTAAGTGTCTCTGTACATATATATGCACAGATGTAAGTGTATATTTATGTACGTATGTTATGTAAGGATGTGCAAAATATATGTTAACCCCATGCTTGCTTTCGAGAGCTGAACTGACTCGTAGATTTTTGAACTGAGTGTTCTCGTGTGTGTGTATA
>JAOTRA010000034.1:10558253-10569306 GCA_026260255.1 Pseudolaguvia tuberculata
CTATCCATCCATCTAGCTACCCATCTATCTATTTATCCATCCATCCATCCATTTATCTATCCAGCTATCCATCCATCTATCTAGCTATCTATCCATCCATTTACCTATCCAGCTATCCATCCATCTAGCTACCAATCTATCTATTTATCCATCCATCCATTTATCTATCCAGCTATCCATCCATCCATTTATCTATCCAGCTATCCATCCACCCATCCATCCATTTATCTATCCAGCCATCCATCCATCTATCTAGCGAGCTATCCATCCATCTAGCTACCCATCTATCTATTTATCCATCCATCCATCCATTTATCTATCCAGCTATCCATCCATCCATTTATCTATCCAGCTATCCATCCACCCATCCATCCATTTATCTATCCAGCCATCCATCTATCTAGCTATCTATCCATCCATTTACCTATCAAGCTATACATCCATCCATCCATTAATTTACCTATCCAGCTATCTATATCTATATCTATATATATATAGATATATATCTATATCTATATATATATCTATATATATATATATATATATATCCATCCATCCATCCATCCATCCATATATATCCATCCATCCAAACAGTGTAGAAATTTATCCAGCCAACGGGATTACACTGTCCACCGTATGAAGCTCGAGATTAATGTTGCTCGTCTTTCCCCTTCACCTTCTAATAAAAAAAAAGAGTTAAGAGTGTTTTTTTAAATAAACACAGTCATACCTAATATTGCACTGTTGAGTGTGGAGCAGACAGGCTCTCTCTGGATGGAGTCCAGCTGGTAACCCACAGGACTGTTCCAAGGATCAGAGTATGCCAACAAACTAAAGGCATCCTGCACTCACATAAGGGCAATGAGGGTAACTCAGAGTAAGGGGTAAAAACAGAACTGCTAATCAGCTAGAAGGCTAATTGTTAAGCATTTTAATATACATTTGTCATTGTTACCTTGAGCATCTTCTTGTTGGTCGAGTTTTTGCCACGTTCACGGCGAAGGTGTTCGCTCATGCTCTGCAGCTCTCGGCCAAAATGGATCATCCTCTCAATGGCGGCTTGGCTCCCTCCACAGAGCTGCCTTTTGGACTGAGCTGGTTCTACTTCTGTGTACAAGACAACAGTGTAAGCTGTAAGGTGTTGGTTTACTTTAGATGAAAAGGAAGTGTTGTGAAAATAACTGAAGAAACAAATAGAATGATTGTTTGAGATCTAACCCATTTCTGCCTCACAGTCCTCAAGGTCTGTAGAGTGTGTGGTGCTTCCATTCAAGAAGCCATTTGAGGAGGACTCAGACACTCCGTTTGAGATGTGATCCACTTCCATCTCTACATCATTACTGCAACACCAAGAATGAACAACTTAAAATTCCTGCTAATGCTTATAAAAAAATGTTACATATACATTATATATATATATATATATATATAAATAAATAAATTCTAATTAAAAAAAAAAAAGAAAATTATAGAATATTTTACAAAAACATTAACAGGATTTTGTACAAGTTTCATAAGTCAGTGGACAATACCATTGTGGAGACCAATTTAGTTCAACTAAAGTGGAAATTACTAGTTGTAAAAGCAGTGGCTGCTGTTTCTGGTGAAAAACAGAGCTGTTTGTCGATAGGAGTGTTTGTGTATATGTGGCTCTGTGAGTGCACCCCTGCCTTTCACCCTATGTGTGCTGGGATGGGCTCTACCAAACCCACATGACACATAATTGAGGAATAACCAATTAACCTAATGTACATGTTTTTGGACTGTGGGAGCAAACTGGAATACCCCTGGAAACCCATGCAAGTGCAGGGAGAACATGCAAAATCCACACAGAAAGACCCGGCCCGGCCATCAAACCTGGGACCTGCTCGTTGTGAGGCAACCGTGATAACCACTAAGCCACCGCACCGCCTCACTGCTTTACACTGAGTCTCTCGAAGCACTGATTCCGGTCTCAGTCTCTGATTGGGAACGCAACACATCAAGCCCATTTCCTGGACATGAAGCCCGTTTCCTGGACATGTCTGTGAGAGTCTCTCAATGCACTGATTCCAGTCTTAGTCCACTCCTTGTGAGGCTCCCCCACATTCTTGCTGAACAATCTTCTCAAAGCTACAGTCATCCCTAGTTCCTCGTGCAACTACCCTTCTAGTCAAATTCCCATGAGTGTGTTTGATTACAGCACTGTGAACAAACAGCCCTTTCAGCAATGGCTGTCTGTGGGCTACTATCCTTATGGAGGGGGTCAATGCGTGTTGTCTGACCAACCAGTGACAGATGATTACTATTGAAACGGCAATAAAAAGTTCTTGCGTGGAAATCAAATATTCAAATTCTTTTTTTTTTATTTTTATTTTTTTTTACATTTTTAGGATGTTTATCACAATTTCCAAACCAAACAAAATGCTTGTAACGTTTTAGTTTACATATAATAAATCTGGAACATGGATACACTTTATTTTCTGATATTCCGACTCTATTGGGTTATCCAACAGTTTATGACGGATCACAGTTGGATGGAGGTCGAAATTGATCAGCAAGATTTTTGTAATCGAATATGATTTGATCTATTAAAAGTTTTATCTACAGGAAGGGACGCCTCGCAACAAAAAGGTCCTGGGTTCAAACAAACTCCTGTGTAGAGTTTGTTTGTCTATTTGTGGACCTGGGATGGACTAGCGATGAGGCCAGGGTGTACCTCTACCTATGGGATAGGCTGCAGCAGATCCTCTTGAGCCCGAATTAGGGAATAAGACACGAGATATTGCAAGATTTGAGGTTCTGGCGTGAGTGCATAGCATTAAAAGATTAGACTTAATCTCACACTTCTGGGACAGTGGTGGCTCAATGGTTAAGGTGCCGAGTTGTTGATCGGTAGACCAGGAAGACCTGGGTTCAAGCCCCACCACCACCAAGGAAGACCTTGGCTCAAGTCCACCACTGTCCTTAAGCAAGACCCTTAACCTTTCCTGCTCCAGCCGGTATGAGCAGAACAATTATGGGTAGATACAATGTGGGGCTAATCAAGAAATGAGCTCCATTACAAATTAATCCAAAATTTGATTTCAGACTAGAAAAAAATGTATATTCTATTAATTTATATTAAAGCACTAAAAGGAGGCTTACAAATCTTGAGCTCACCCCAAAGTCTGTTCTTTTGCAATATATAGATGTTTGCTTATCGTCTGCATCCACAAAAGATACAGTAATGAAGATCTCCGCAGACGTTTTATGGTAGAAATTTGGATGGGTTGCACCATTCCTATCCAAAACATTATTCTCATTCTTTGCCAAACGGACACATGAGAAAGAAATATAGACACATGGGAAGCTCTTAACTAAAGGAACAGCACAAAATGGGACAGAAAACAGACCACACTGAATAATGAAGAAGAATTATAGCATCATCAAAGTAATCAGCACTGCTGTCTCTGCTCTGATGGGACTAGAAAAGGACTTGGTCTACAAGCCTGGCCCATGTAGAGCGGCACACTGCAGTCATAGGAGGAAGTAAACACACTTGCTGCTTATAGCAATTAAAGGCATCCAAATGGCAATTCATTGGGAAACCGACGGTGGGTGCGGAGGATGTAGCCTTTAAGAACTCTCACCACCAATGGAAAATCAATTGGCAATCAATTGACGAAAAGATGGATAAGACGCCATCATCCTCACAATGACTGAAAGAAAGGATGTCTGTCGAACAAAAGGACTTGGTCTACAAGCCTGGAAGAGATCTCCTCCATGGAAGAGATTGAAGAATGGATCTTCAGCCACCACCCTGTGCCACATCTAGCCATGGGATGCAATGGCTGTGCAATGGCTCGATAGAGCCAAGCAAGAAAGCCCAGAACACTCTTTTCCAGTAGCGTTAAGTCTTCAGAAAGTGGAATTTCCCAAAGCAGTGTTGAGTAACTTTGGAAAGGGAACTACTTTTTTTTTTTATAATTATGCTTCAAAAGGTACATGCTAATAAAGTATTAGAATAATGTGTAATGATAATATCTACCTTAACTGCTGCGTACGGCTGCCGTTTAGAATTCCCAGCTCACCAGTGGCAGCGGTTACCAGACATGGTTTGTGGCTGGGTACTGATGTGTGAGTTTTACTAGAAGAAACTCCATTACAGAAGTTACTATCAAAACCTGTAAACAAAGAACATCCCAAACATTTACCCCAAAACCCTGGGATACATATATAGTATAAAATAGTCAATGATGAAAATACAAGAATTGTATGAGGACTATGTGTAATAAATACCTGATGGGTGGGCCTGAGAGCCAGTGGTTTTGTGGCTGGGGCTACTGAAGAGGCTTGAAGAACCAGGATAGCTATCCTGGGACTTGGGACTCCGACCACCAAGACAGCGTACTTCACTGTCAGTGCCATTTACCATTTCAATGAACTGTCTCACTCTATAGGCACAACAACGAGGAGTCATGCATACTCATTTATACGTCCCTCCAGGAATTAATGTTGCAATCGAATTTTATGCAAATCGCTGTAATGTCCTACATAAAACGTGTCCAGTATGTCACCAAACACATTTCTTTGTTTCTAATTTTATTTATTAATTATCAAATTTATTAAAAACCATAAATTATGTAGACTGGAATTTTATTTTAACCAGCCACAATAGCAAAAAAAAAAAAAAGCATGAAGAAACTGAACAATGTTATTAGGTAACACTTACTTTAACATGAATAACAGGTCAGGGTTCCTTTCAAGCAAACTGGGGTAAAGTGACTGAGTGGTCTCGATGGCCTCCCCCATTCGGCCTGACAAAACCAGCTTCTGGATTTCTAGAGGGTTACACATAGATTAGTATTGGTTCTAAACTGTACCAGAATAGTCCAAGTAAAGAAAGTAAAAGCTCCAGGGTGATGAACACATCACAGGAACTAGAATTTCAGGCCTCCAATGCAAAACATACATACATACCGTCACAACATAAAACTTATTAAGGATAAATTGTTTTGTTCTAAAGTTTTGAAACTTGATTGACTAAATAATAATTTGTTTGTGCAACGCATCAGGCTTCACTGAAACATTCATTTCGGAACTACAACAAAAACAAACGAACACAGAAATGTATTAATTGCAAATAAAATCAAAAGCTTAGAAATAGATTATTCATTCAAAAGGTAGGGATACACCTTGGACAGGTCACCAGTCCATCACAGGGCCACACATCGAGACCGTGCTAACCACGACACCACCGTGCCGCCCATAAATAGATGACCACATTCCAAATAAGCAGAAGCTCTTTTTTGAAGGAAAGAATTGCTTCTCCAGATTAATAAAAGCTAACAAACTAATTTTCAATAGTCATTGATGATGAGTGCAAATAAAAGAGCAAATGAGCAACTCCACTAGTTTAGTACTGAACAAAAGTCAGTAACTGGAAATACATCCAGAACAGCCTGTACAAAAGCAGCTGAATAAACTAAATCACTTCCATAGATGGGTAACTGTTGCCACCCTTCAGAACATTAATTGTGCATTTATTGCATAACAGCTGTTCTGAAATACATCCCAACAGTCGATACGTTTTCTTGCTGCATTTTGCTAGTGAATGAGGTCACACATGTCGCACAGCACAGTATTATTACTGTGAGTATTTTTTATTGAATATCGAGGCAATACCAGATACAAAAAGGCGCATACCTACACAAGATCTTTTTATATACAATAACTGAGTGAACTGCCACCATAAATCCCATGAATACAAATGGTAGAGGGTCTGTATAACTGACTGGTAGTACTGAACATATGGCTGACTCACTCTGTCTGTTTTTGATTGAAGCAAGCTCCTCATGCACAGCCTGGTCGGTGGATTTGGCAAAGGCTTCAGCTGTGGCACAGTAACTATGGTGTACCAAGTAGGAGGCCACCATCCTGTACATGGAGAATAGAGCTTAACACATGTTTCCGTTCGTTTCACTGTTAACATTTAAATTTACTCTAAAAAAACCCCCCAAAAAACCCAGAGTGGTACTACCAGTCTCTGCTGAGGTATGTTTACATGAGCCTAAAAATGGGTTCTTTAGTTTTTATAAGCTCCAAACCATTATTTTTAATGATATCATCATTGGAGTACTCACTTCTGAATCATGGCCTGCCACTCGCCCTCTCGCTCACCAATAGAACAGCACTCAATCTGAGCCTGGATCTTGGTTCTCCACTCACGCATGTAGTCCTCTATATCAAATACAAATGGATGCTGCCCAAAATTAGCATCCACCACCTCTCCTGGTGTCTGAAGACCTACTGTCGGGTACAGGTTCGGCTGGTGGAGGAAAACAGTCTCATGTAATTCTCTTTTACACAGGATCCAAACTGTCTGTACATTAAATGAGAAATTAACCTTAACAGTAGCTAAAGAAAAGGTTTCAATTATTTAAGAAAAAAGGTTTACAGCTAGAAAGCCAATGCAATTTATTGAATATTCAGATTTGTTGTCTGGTGAAAGCTATACATTGCATACAGAATATATAGCAATATATCAAATTAGGCCTCGTCCTCCATGCCATGTGGGTTGAATAAACAGTTAAAATAGAATACTCACTGGTAAATCTGTAAAAGCTATACCTGAAAAAAAGAAATGATTCATATTAATAACAAGGCCATACATGTGTATAGATACAAGCCATATACTATGACATACCAATCACAATCCATTCATTCATTCATCTTCTTACCTACTTATTTCACTAATTTGGGGTCAAAGGGGCTTGCTGGAGCCTATCCCAGCGCACAAAGGGCGAGAGGCAGGGGTACGTCCATTGCAAGGCCACACACGCACGCACGCACACGAATTGTAGAAGAAAACCCAGAGTACCCAGAGGAAACCCACGCAAGCGCACCCAGGGCTGTGCTAACCACTATGCCACCACGTTGCCTAAAATATACTACTACTACTATTATTATTATTAATAATAATAGTAATAATAATAGAGATGCTTTTTAAAAACACTATTTAAATATGAGTAGAGAGGAATCATATTTTATGTACAGTTGTATGCTTGGATTAATGTTCTTTAAATCCACCGATCAGGTAGAACGTTCTGAGGTTTGACAGGTAAAATGAATGACTCTGATGATCTCTTTATTAAAAGTATCTGTGGTCGAAATCTACTCAGTACCAAGTGAACAGTTTGTCCATAAAGTGTCCGCAATTCTAACAGAGGCCAAATTGTGATGACTTAATTGTAGAGGTTTCCTCGGACTGCAGTGTTCAGTATCCATCAAAGTGGACCAAGGAAGCAACAGTGGTGAATCGGCCCCAGGGACACAGGGGGCAAAGACTCAGTAATGCACGTGGGAAGCAAAAGCTGGGAATTCCAACAGACGAGCTATTGTAGCAGAAACAGGCTTTATGCACACACATCTAAATCGGATATAGTTTCTATTACTGCTTTCATCATTTTCTTTCATATGCGGTCAAGAACACTGGTGTGTTGTAATATTTATAAACACTGTAATATATAAGTAATCATAGAAACCGCATTCTGTTTTCTCTTCATTTACATTTGTCTCCAGTCTTTAAGATTGGTTACATCAATAATCAATCAATTTATTCAATCATTCATCTTCTATCCCACTTATTCCCTAATTCGAGGTCACATGGGTCTGTTGGAGGCTATCCCAGCACACATGGAGGAAAGGCAGAGGTACACCCTGGACAGGTTGCTAGTCCATTGAAGGGTCAGACAGACCACGCACGCACATGCGCACGCACACACATTTTTGGAGTGAGAGAGCAAACATGCAAACTACGCACAAAAAGTCCCCTTGACTGGGCATTGAACCGGGACCATGCTAACCACTAGGCCACCCCGTTGCCATGAATAATCAACGATAAAGGATAAAGGACTTCTTCACAAACACTTCTCAGCCCCCACAGACACTCTACCATCACACACAGTACCAGCTTTCAGTGTGACGTCCAGTGACTAGAGCTCACTCTGCACTGTAGGAGGCGCCATACAGAACCAGCTTTAGAACAGTTTCTTAATGTAAAAATACTTTTCTGACAGTGTCATTCTCCTAACTATGGACCCGAATGCAATGTGAAAACAAAAATACTACATCTGATGTGGAACACTGTATCTGCAGTCACTTTTTGGTGAAATAAAAATGTGCAATAAGCTACACAAAATGTTAATGTGCAATACTATAGTGCAATAGTAAAACCCTGCATAGGTCACTGTGTCTGCTACACTATGCGTCACAGTCCTTATTACTCTACAGCTATCGTTTTTATATGGCATTCAATCTAATTCAATTAGCCAGTCATAATATTTACTGATCGCTGGGAGGACTGGTTCCTTGGCAGTGTCAGTATGTACTGAGGGATACATGAAGTAAAAATGATGAGAAGATGCTTCTGTACCTAGACTGTGGCCATTCTTTGTGTAAAAGCAGGTATTGTTGATTAGATTGACACAGCAGCCAATGACATCGCCTGTGGTGAATGTAGGCCCATACGGCTGCCCCGTGCCTGATGAGCAAAAACTGTGTCCATCGTCTCCATGATAGCCGTACGAGTGCTTGTCCCAGCCTTTGAGAAGAAAGCCACAGCAAACAAACAATGTGTTATATAAATAATATTTCAAAAAACACCAAAACAATTCATTGTTCTTTACTTCGTGTTTACTATTAGATTTATGGTTATGAATTTCATTCAATTCATTCATCTTTTTACCCGCTTGTTCCCTAATTTCAGGGTCACTGGGGTCTGCTAGAGCCCATTCCAGCGCACATAGGGCGAGAGGCAGGTCACCAGACCATCTCAGGGAAAACATAGATGAACAACCACTCACACACACACACACAAACAGAGGAAACCAACGCAAGTGAGGGAAGATAGATCCCCAGCACGGGAAAAAAACTTGGGACCTACCTTCTTGCTGTGGGGCAACCGTGCTAACCTCTACCAGTTATAAATTTAATATAAACATGACACACCTTCATAATTGAAAATATCACCGGAAACAGAAATACACAACATACAAAAACTCCAATAAATTGTAAAATGAAAATCTTCTTTATAAGAAAGCTTGGAAAAAGAACAAAGGCAAAAAAAACATTTTTCAATGAACATTATTCAAAGATTCTGATGTAGGGCCTAAAGAAATTTTTTCTTTAAAAAAAATACAGCTACATTATATTCCAGGCAATAGAGATATGGCACCATTTGGAATTGTAAGTGGCCTGATGGTCTAAGCTCTCAGTTTGGCTACAGCATCAGTAAATCTACCAATAACTGCCACCATGATTTTTATAATAACGTACATTTACTGCATTTGGCAAATGTCTGTATCCAGAGCTATGTCTGTATTTTTTTTATTTATTTATTTTTTGCAACTGGACAAAATGGAAAAAGTATGTAATCACTGCAAGCCAACTAAGATAAGGCCATCCACATAAACTTAGAGACAGAGCCAGGACGGCATAGCTCAGGTGAATCGGGAAATTTCAGGACAATCTGTGCACAGGACAACTATAAGTAGTGAAACTCCACAAATCTGGCCAGTAATGAGTGAGTGGCAAAATGAAAGCCATCACTGAAAGAAAGACTTAAGAAGCCATATAGAGGACACAGCAAACAAGTGCAACTACCCGCTTATTTCCTAATTCGGGGTCATGGGGGTCTGCTGGTACCCCCATGGCACGGTACCCCTGCCTCTCAGCGCACATAGGACGAGAGGCAGGGGTACACCCTGGACGGGTCTCCAGTCCATTGTAGGGTGAGAGCAAAGTCTGATTTAAACACACTGTGAAACATAGTGGTGGCAGTATCATGTTGTGGGGATGCTTTTCATCAGCAGGGACAGGGAAGCTGTTCAGAGTTGATGGGAAGATGAATGGGGCTAAATACAGAGTAAACCTGGAAGAAAACATGTTGGAGGCTGCAAAAGATGTGAGAATAGAACCTTCCAGCAGTAAAAGTTTGGATCAAAAAAAAATATTCATCCATTAGAACAGCCCATAAAATGTTAATAAAGGACATTTAAGTTTAAGCGATTGTGAAAAGGTTCAAGGGGGGTGAAAACCTTTTCCAAGGCTCTGTGTACAGTGTTTACAGAGATTTATAAAGCGTTTCAGTCAACACTGCCTCAGTCAAGCCCATCAAATATCTTAATTGTCTGTTACCTGGAAGTCTGTTCATGTTCACCCCTTGTGCAGAGAGACCAATCCCCATGTATCTGATAGAAAGAATGAAATACAATCATGCTGTATGTTTGTAAAAAAACATTAAGATAAACACTAGATAAAATATGCTTATGCTAAATAATTGCTCACATACCCATCTCGTCCTTTACTGATGATCTTAACCTCGAAGTAATAGACCCCACAGGCAGCTGGAATAGGATGGGTTGCACGAACAGATGCCGCATCCTTGGGAGTCTTTCCATGACCTAAAATAACAAAACTTAATCAACTACAATATAATGCTAGCAAACAATCACGTTAAAAAATCCGAAAATTTTTCAAAAAGATAAACCGAACAGAAACCAATTATTTTAGACGTCAAATAATCATTATGCTGATAATTATATATATGTATATATACATATATATATATACATACATACATACATACACATGTATATATATGTATAGTGATCGGTTTCATTGTTGTATCGCTCAGCCCTAAAGAAACATACACATTTTTGAAAGAAAAAAAAAAGAACCGATTCCAGACCCTCATCCTCATAACTCTCTGCATTATCTAGGATTGGACAATTCTGCAGACAAAAGTGAAGGCACGAGTCCCTACAGGTGGAGGTCATCTGGCCCCAGCAGACACAGCTAAAACACCACGGAGTTTAAAGATCTGAAAGAGGAGTCTACATCAACACTGGATTATGTAGAGCGAATGAAAAGTTTCAACAAGAGGCCACTGTAAGTAAATAACGTTTTTTGGAAAACGTAACCTGAATAACGTCTGGGCATCGGTGCAGTAAAATACTGATCTACACACACACACACACACACACACACACACACACACACACACACACACACACACACACACACACACACA
>JAOTRA010000034.1:10597348-10619343 GCA_026260255.1 Pseudolaguvia tuberculata
CGCAACCCTCCCCATTTATCCGGGCTTGGGACCGGCACTAAGAATGCACTGGCTTGTGCAACCCTAATGGTTGGGTTCCTTAACCCACAATTGCTCAGTTGTATAAAAAAAAAAAAAAAAAAAAAAAAAAAGACCAAATGTAAGTTGCTCTGGATAAGAGCGTCTGCCAAATGCCTAACTGTAACTGTAATGTATGGTAATGTAATGTATGGTATAGTATTGTAATGTATGGTATTGTATGGTATGATGTGGTATGGTAAGATGTGGTATGGTACGGTCTTTCTGGTATTAATCCAACACCTTAACCACTAGGTTTCACACACTTATTGTATGTTATTGTATGCAGACGCTCATCGATCACAAATCACACCTGCCACTCTTCTCCACCCACTCCATCTGATTGCACTCTATTCTGCTTCTTCTCTAACACACTCTCTATTACTTTGTACTGTTGACCCCAGGTACTCCTCCACCTTCATTATCTCTTCTCTCTGCTACCTCACCACTCCACTGCCTTACCTCTCATTTACACACTCTGTTTTGCTCCTACTGACATTCATTCCCCTTCTCTCCAGCGCATACCTCCACCTCTCCAGATTCTTCTGAACCTGTTCCCTACTCTCACCACAAATCACAATATAATCTGCAAACATCCTCGTCCATAGAGACTTCTGTCTGAAATCATCTGTCAACCTGTCCATCACCGCTGCAAACAAGAAAGGGCTCAGAGCCGATACTTTATGCAATCCCATCTTCACCTTGAACAAGTCCGACATTCCTACCACGCACTTCATAGCCGTCACACTGTCCTGCACCACCGTCACATACTTCTCTGCTACACAGACAACTCCTCTCACAGGACACTGTCATATGCCTTTCTTCAGACCCACAAACACATAATGCAACTTCTTCTGGCCTTCTCTATACTTCTCCATCAACATCTTGAAAGATTTCATCTGTAGTACTCTTCCTTGGCATAGTATGGCATGGTATGGTATGGTATGGTATGGTTTGGTAATGTATTATATGCTATGGTATTGAATGGTATGGTATGGTTTAGTATGGTATAGTTTAGTATGGTATGACATGGTATAGTATGGGATGGTATGCTACGTTACAGTATGGGATTGCATTGTATGGTATGGTAAGGTATGGTATGGTATTGTGTGCTATGGTACATTATGGTATGGTATGGTATGGTAATGTTTGGTACAGTATGGTATTGTTTGGTATGGTCTGTTATGGTATGTTTAAGCATGGTATAGTATGTCATGGTATAGTATTGCATGGTATGGTACGTTACCATATGGTATGGTAGTGTATTGTATGGTATGGCATGGCACGGTATGGTATGGAATTGTACTGTACTGCATGATATGGTATAGCACAGTGTGATATTGTATTGCATGGTGTGGTATAATATGGTACGGTATGGTATTGTATTTTATGTTACGGTATTGCATGGTATTGTGTGGTATTGTATGGTATGGTATGGTATGGTATGATATGGTATGTAATGACTTTGTATGGTATTGTATGGTTTGGTATAGCATGGTATGGTATTATGTGGTATGGTATGGTATGGTATGGTACGGTCTTTCTGGTATTAGTCCAACGTCTTTACCTCTAGGTTTCACACTATTGTATGGTATTGTATGGTATGGTATAGTATAATATGATGTGGTATGGTTTCGTATGGTATGGTATAATGTAGTATCGGTTTGGTATGGAACAGTATGGTATGGTAGGGTTTGGTATAGTATGGTATGGTATGATGTTGTTTGCGATTGTATGGTATGGTATGGTATGGTATGGTATGGTATGCCTCAGTACCTCTTGATCAAATACATTTCTTTACTCCAAGCCACACTTCAGTGATGATTAAATCTATTTTCACCTTTTTAAATGACCTGAAATAGATATTAATATAAAATATATCCGTTAAATAAAACGGTTTGTTCTTTGAACACAGTCCTTTTGTAGCAGTAGCATATTAGGGTACGTTTAGCACAAACATCTCTAGGTATTATTAATATCTTTCTCATACAAAGATACAGAGAAATAAAAAATGTTTCAGCTTATTATTATTTAATATCTGGACACCTGGTGGTCGAGAACTAAAATTAAAATTGCTCCTCGGATATGAGAGTTCAAATTGATAGGAATACGCATGAGGTGAATCGGCGTGTGTTCGTGCCTTGCAGCAAGTCATGAGTTTTGGCACCAGTGTCCCAATTTGCACAGTATGTCTCTCTGGCCAGGGAAGATTTGCAATATCCACATGGAGTTTTATCCACTAAATGGCTCTTTTTCATTTTTAGGTGACAGACATTGCGGCAAGAATTGCAGCCCTGAAAAGCGCTGGCCTTAATGTAGCACCACAAACCCGGTTTTCCAAGGTCAGTACAAGACAAAGTACCATGCCAGTGTCTAAGGCATTTGTCACCTTTGTAACAGCAATAACACAGCTCATGTTCACACACCCACACACATATATCCAGTGAAATATATTTCCCTTTCATTGCAGCCACAAACCATAGATTCATCTCGCCAGCACCGTCGCCGCCTGCCAGCACCACCAATGCAAGGTAACAGCCACATTATCAAATTGTCCCAGGGTTACTAGATCATATCTGATTGCATTCAGAATATTCTTTACATTTAAAATATATGCATGCAGAAACTACCAAACTAAAAATAATACTTCTAAAAAGATAAATCTGTGTTCATTTTATCTTTTTTATTTTTAGGTAAAAAGATCTAGATGAGACCTGGCACTCAGGAAGCATCGCTTTACAGCCAAGCAAGCAGAACCTCTGTGCCTTGAATCAGTGATTTATAAAGCCATTTTTCTGTTATCCAACAAAACCATTCACTGCAAACTGACTTTTTTTTTATCACTAACTAGTTTCTAAGGGCTCATTGGTAAAGAAACAAATAAATACAATTAAAAGTATATATATAATACGCATAATTTATGCATTTTCACGATCTATTTTATTAAATCAATCAGTTCCATTTGCATTTAGAAGAAATCCATTTTTAAATTAAAAATCAATGTTGTCTTACAAACTATAGGCTTTTTTTTTTGTTTGTTTTGTTTTTATAGCAATCTGATACAGAAATGATATATATGACAAAAATTGTTCGGTGTTTAAAAGCTCACATTAGTGTTGCATGTTTTTTTTTTATGTTGACTGTAGCTTTTAAGTATCTAGAAAATAGCGTGAAGACACAATTTTCATAAATTTCAATAATTGAAAGATTCTGTATAGTGTAAGTAATTAAGGATTAATTTAAGAATTAAGAGTTAAGGATTGATAGTAACCATTCTGAGGTATATTTAATGTTCATTAGTCTCTTGTCCAGAGTGAGTTCAATGCTTGTCAGTGATGTCCCACAGCAAGGAATTTTTCTTTCTGGTCAGGAACAATGAAACCGTCTCTTTGGTCTGTTGTAATTGAGCTTTCTCGTCGGTCTGTGATAATAAAACTTTCTTTAGGCTCTATTAAAATAAAGCCTTCTCTGTCTTGTCCCATAGCATCCACTTCAGCATAGGCTGGGTGGCCAGATCCTCGCCGAAACTTCATCACCGGCCAGTGTGTTGGTCGTATCTGAATTTGTAAGAAAATGAAGAGAATAAAATGTGCTAAGTAGTAAAGGTACTACTAAAGTAAGCTACTGTTTACTGCCTGCCAACCACTACCACAGAACACAATTAATCCTCTGATCTTTATTGTTTGCTCTATTAAACGCCTGAATAATATTTTCTTATATGAATGTTACTTACATTGAAATGAAAATACTCTATTCTTTGCTACTGGAATATTTGGGCATTTCAGATTCTGAATATGGATGAAACTTGCGAAAAAAGCGTTCTGACCTTGATAAAAAAAAGGCTTGCACTGGACATAGGGTGGAAGTACATGTAGACTGTAGCCACTACTGCAGCTCCCATCAGCAGTACAGTGAGAAGGATGCTAAAAAGTAGACCCGAATGCAGCCTTTCAATTTTCTCTCCTGCGTCCAAGGCTGTCAGCACAAACACAACAAGTACTCACTGAGTATACTGCATTGTATTATTATTATTAATATTAATATTATTATCATTATTATTATTATTGTGTTTGTGCATGAATTCCTTGGAACAATGCTTATTGGTCATTGTCCTGCTGGAACAACCAACTTCTTGATCAATTCCTGAATTCTTGTTCCTGAGATTCTGCTGATCCTGTTTTCCAGTACCCGTGCATCCACACATCCCTACAGCATGATTGCCCCTCCACCAAATTTTTGTCTTTTAGAACAATGTGTTTTCTAATCAAATAACATAAGCTTCTATCTGTCCAGAGGCCATTATTTCAAAATAATTCTGGCTTGTCCCAATGAACCTTGGCATGCCATAAGAAAATAAGCAAATCTTGTTATCAGTATTCAGGCTTTTTCCAGATCACCCTTCTACTGAGCTGTTCCATGTCCAAAGTTGGCTGTGCTGTGAAAAGATATCTTTGGATGAGGTTTGACCATGACTATTTTAACCATTCTTTAACTTTCTCTTTGTTATCTTTGTTTTAGCAGGACATCCAAAGCATTGTTTCAAATCTACCAAAGAATTCATTCACAGATACAGAGACAATGTTCTAGAATGGCCATCCCTGTCCCCATACTTGAACATCATAGGAAATGTACGAATTAATATGAAAAGCTTCCGTCCATTTTCACCACCCATCCAACCTGAGTAAACTGGAGAAATTTTGGAAAATGTACAAAGTACCTACAGACAGAATTCAAGGACTTATAACTGGCTGTAAAAATTGTCTAAAGGTTGGGATTTCAGCAAAAGCTACTAAATATAAAAATAATACCCAAATATACTTTGAAAACTCAGAAGAATATAAAGTCAAATTATGATCATTTTCAGGGGTGCACAAACTTTAACAAATAACTGTAAATACAATAAATAGTTGAACCGAGTCATTCTGTATGTCTGGTACAGGATGATTAGATGTTTATTTACTTTGGAATGTTAACAGTTATTGAAATGTAATTGTTTAGATCGTAACCTATTGTATTACAAAAATGAACCCAATTTTAATAAAGCCTAAATGTTGTACTAATTTTGTAGTAATGTTGTATTCAGACATCCTCTCATCACAGGATATTGTAAGGTTTAGGCTTTGTGTTTCCTGTCTTATGTTCAGGCCATGTTTAGGTCTTGGTTTTATTAAGTTGCAGTACGGCGCAGTGGCGTAGTGGTTAGCACGGTCGCCTCACAACAAGAACGTTCCGGGTTTGATTTTCAGACATGGGTTTTTTTCTATGCTGAGTATGCATTTTCAACCTGAGCTTGCATGGGTTTTCTCCGGATACTCTGATTTGCCCACAGTCTACAACTTGTACATTAGGCTGATTAGTGATTGTAAATTGCCCATAGGAGTAAATGTTTCTGGCTGTTCGTCTATGTGTGGCCCTGTGATGGACTGATGACCTGTCCAGGGAGTACCTTTAGCCATATGTGCGCTGGGATAGGCTTCAGCAGACCCATGTGACCCTGAATTAGATAATAAGTGGGTTAGAAGATGAAGTAAAGTTGTGGTATTATGAGTTTTATGAGGTTTTTTATGTTGTTTGATTTATTTGTCTTTTCATTTATTGTTTCTATAAAAAACGGAACTTGACTTCTATCTCTGGTCTTATAATTCATGACAGATATAAGATTTTACAGTCATTTACATTCATTCATTCCTTTTTCTGTAATTCGGGGTCACAGAGGTCTTTGGAGCCTATTCCAGTACAAACAGAGCAAAAGGACAGGACCGGTTGCCACACATACATGAGCACGCACGCACACACACACACACACACGCGCGCAACATTTAGTCAAAGGAAGTGCAATCAAGGCAAAAAAAGGACAAAATAACTATATTATAATTATTTATTTATTTGTCAAGTTTATTTTTAATATGTAGATTTTTTTAGTTATAATATTTAGAATAATGTCGAATATAACAAGTTACATTATATACATTTTCATTTGATCTGTTTACAACAGCCACCACTTCCTTCTAATGAAAAGGTCTGACATGCAGTTTTATTAAAGGAAAGAGGCTAGGCACTTGAGATGATGTCAGCTACACTGTCACTGCCTCCAAGATTTACAGTGTTATGTTGTATAAGGCAGGCTGAATGTATGAGTAAGACTCTGTAAATATGATATAGTGTCTATGCTTGGTGCAGTTGGCTTGGTAGACCGTAGGGTGGACACTATTGGCTTATTTCACTTATTTGCTTGTATATATATTTCATTCTAAGCAGCCATGTGACACAGACTACAGCATGACCTTGTGTTACTGGGGCACACTTATACAATCTACATATATTATAAAAAATAATATTGGTGGTCCCATCACATCCATATATATGTTTAAAGCTATTGTTCATCTACATTCATTACCACGATAACCTTCAAAAATTTTGACATTCAGTATTAATGAGATCAGACACCAATATTATATGGAAAGTCTGGAGTGTTTCAGTACTCTTGTTTGTCCTGAAGATGTTCAGTGTGTTTGGAGTCTGGGATCTGGGATCATTCATACCATAAACAGCAGTTCTTTATTCAAAGAGCTTCTATACTGTTTTTTATTTATTATATCAAATATATGTATATAATTATAAGGTGAACATAATATCAAATAGTGGTAAAAGCTCTAGTAAAGGCTCTGTTCAAAGCCCTGGTCAAGGCTCTGGTAATGACCATGGTCAAGGCTCTTGTTAAGGCTCTGGTAAAATCCCTGATTAAGGCTCTGGTAAAGTTCCTGGTCAAGCCTCTGATAAAGGCCATGGTCAAGGCTCTGGTTAAAGCTCTGGTAAAATCTTTAATAAAGGCTCTGGTAAAGGTCATGATCAAGGCACTGGTTAAGGCTCTGGTAAAATCTTTAATAAAAGCTCTGGTAAACGCCATGGTCAAGGCTTTGGTTAAGGCTCTGGTAAAATCCCTGGTAAAGGCTCTGGTAAATGCTCAACAATTTTTTTAATTTATTATATCGATATTTATATACATAATTATATACATACTTATAAGGTGAACGTAACAATATCTAAACTTGGTAAAGGCTCTGGTAAAAGCTCTGGTTAAGGCTTTGGTAAAGGTTCTGTTAAAAGCCCTGGTCAAGGCTCTGGTAAAGGCCCTGATCAAGGCTCTGGTAATGACCATGGTCAAGGCTCCTGTTAAGGCTCTGGTAAAGGTCCTGGTCAAGCCTCTGATAAAGGCCATGGTAAAGGCTTTTGTTAAGGCTCTGGTAAAATCTTTAATAAAGGCTCTGATAAAGGCCATGGTCAAGGCTCTGGTAAAATCTTTAATAAAGGCTCTGGTCAAGGCTCTGGTAAAATCCCTGATTAAGGCTCTGGTAAAGGTCCTGGTCAAGCCTCTGATAAAGGCCATGGTCAAGGTTTTTGTTAAGGCTCTTGTAAAATCTTTAATAAAGGCTCTGGTAAAGGCCATGGTCAAGGCTCTGGGTAAGGCTCTGGTAAAATCCCTGGTAAATGTGCTGCAATTTTTTTATTTATTATATCGATATTTATATACATCATTTTATACATACTTATAAGGTGAACATAACAATATCTAAACTTGGTAAAGGCTCTGGTAAAAGCCCTGTTTTGTAAGGACTACACCTTCGGAGGACCGCCTGCAGAGTTCTAGAAGTTTACTTCCTGGTTGAGCTAATTGGGCGTGGGCTGCCTATATAAGCAGGTGGTTCTCTGAAGCATATTGCAAAGTATTGTTGCCATAGGCCTTACTGAGCGCTTTGTTACTGAAATTTGGATCTTTGACTTTGGATACTGTTTTTGACTACTCTTTTGGATATTGTTTGGATTTGTTTGCCTTCCCTCTCCCCTTCCCAAATAAAACTGTATTAACGATACTCTGCATCATGGACTCTGCTATTTCTCCTTAGACAGCTCAGTTACAGAATACTTCGCCAAACACGAGTCCAGCGGAGATCCGGACTTTGGAGGACCTCTTGGCGACGTTAAACTCCCATGCGCAGACTATCCAGGTACTGCAAGAGCAGGTGAACGCTATAACCATGTCCGCTACTGCTCCAAGCCCGGCGACTCATACTGCTTTTCCAGCATCTTTGCCCGACAAGTTTGGTGGAGATCCGAATCACTGTCGAGGGTTCATCCACCAGTGGCGTATGTTTCTTTTTGAGCAATCTGCGCGATTCCCCTCAGAAAGTAAGAAATGTGCCTTCCTCATTTCTCTTCTTACAGATTGCGCGTTTGACTGGGCTAACGCTGTGTGGGGATCTGATGAGTGCATGAGATCTTCTAGTGAGTACTTTATTTCTCAGCTCCGGGAGGTTTTCGAGCACCCAGCGGGAGGGCTTGATGTTTCTACTCGCCTGCTACGTTTGAAGCAAGGTACTCAATCCGCTGCGGATTTCGCTATTTTCAAGTGGTATGAATGATGTAGCTCTGAAAGTACTGTTTAAAGAGGGGCTCAGATCTGAGCTACAAGCGGAGCTGGTATGTCGGGGAGAGAATGACTCCTATACTGAGTTTATTCAGCGGGCCATTAGAGTGGACAATTTGATGCGTAATCACCCAAATACCTCGCCCTCAGCGATCTCTTCAGCAGAGCCTTCCTCGCCTGGCATGCGAGTAGAGAGTGAGCCCATGCAGATAGGATCGCATAAACTCAGTCGCGCTGAGAAACACAGGTGCATGCAGCTGGGGTTGTGTATGTACTGTGGCCAGTATGGACATCTATGTATGAAGTGCCCCTCGCTGTCTCAAAGATCTGCGCGACAAATAAGTTCAACTATTCACACTGTCAGCATGAATGCCAGTTTGACCGTGAAAGTATGTTTTCAAGGCGGTGATGTAATGCATGTGCTCTCTGCTCTTGTGGACTCACAAGAGCAAACAAGCGTTAAACTTGATGGATGCATGTGTAGCACAAGAACTAAGTCTATCCACGGAACCGTGCGACCCTCCCCTTCGCATAACCGCCATAGACGGACATCAGATTGGCGCAGCCATCACGCTGAAAGCAAAGACTCTCCCTGTCCTAATAAACAATGTCCACCGTGAGAAGGCTGTTTTCTTCCTCACCCATGCACCCAAAACACCCCTCATTCTGGGGCACCCGTGGCTGGCTAAGCATGACTCAGTCATCTCATGGAAGCACGGAAAAATCACTCAGTGGTATCAATGGTGTAAGCGGCACTGTTTAAGTAAATCTCCCAGGGCGAAACCAGCTCCTTGTTTAACGGTGTTTACGTGCCCGGACAACGATCCCTCTTGCTACAAGGATTTAGCGGAGGTGTTTAGTAAAGAGAGGGCGGCGGAGCTGCCACTGCACCGGGAGTTAGACTGTGGAATCCAGCTGTGCAAAAACTCGACCCCCCCGAAGAGTCGAGTATACCCTCTGACTAATTCGGAGATGGTAGCCCTGGATAAATACATTGAGGAGGCCCTAGCAGCGGGGCACATTAGGCCTTCCTCATCTCCCGCCGGAGCGGGGTTTTTCTTCGTAACTAAGAAGGACGGTAGCCTACGTCCATGCATTGATTACAGAGGGTTAAATAACATAACCGTAAAAAACCACTACCCTTTGCCTTCGGTGCCTTCGGCTCTGGAACAGTTGAAAGATGCCCGGCTGTTCACTAAACTAGATTTGCGCAGTGCATATAAACTGGTTCGCATCGGTAAAGGAGATGAGTGGAAGACTGCTTTTGTCACCCCTAAAGGCCACTATGAATACTTAGTCATGCCGTACGGCCTATGCAATGCTCCAGCAGTTTTCCAATCGTTTATTAATGACGGGCTTCGTGAATTCTTCAATGTTTGTGTAATCGCATATATTGATGATATTTTGATCTATTCTCAGGATGAAGAGAAGCACAAGGAGCACATTCGGGCTGTTCTTTAGAAGTTACTGGACAATAAGCTATTCGTCAAGGCTGAAAAATGCGACTTTCACACCACTGAGGTACAATTTTTAGGCTACATCGTAAACAAAACAGGCGTCACTATGGAGCCGGGGCGGGTGCTGGCTGTGCAAGATTGGCCCACACCAAGTACGGTCAAGGAGCTACAGCGTTTTTTGGGGTTTGGCAATTTTTATAGACGCTTCATAAGAAATTTCAGTGACACTGCCTCTCCACTAACATCCTTACTTAAAGGAAAGCCCGCCAAACTGAACTGGACAGGAGCGGCTGCCAAGGCATTTGAGGTGCTCAAACGCAAGTTCACGTCTGCGCCCGCACTCAAGCATACAGATCCGTCCCTTCCCTTTGTGGTCAAAGTTGACGCGAGTAATTGTGGGATTGGGGCGATTTTATCTCAGAGACTTGGCTCTCCGCCTAAACTCCATCCCTGTGCCTACTTTTCAAGGAAGCTCACACCTGCAGAAAGCAATTATGATGTAGGTAATAAGGAGCTGTTAGCAGTTAAGGAGGCGTTATTGGAGTGGCATCATTGGCTGGAGGGCAGTGCGCATCCCTTCACTGTGCTCACCGATCATAAGAATTTAGAATATGTAAAGGGGGCGCATCGCTTGAATGCTCGTCAAGCCCGCTGGGCACTGTTTTTACACAATTCAACTTTGCTGTTACTTACAGGCCGGGGTCGAAGAATGGCAAGGCTGATGCCCTCTCCAGCCGGCATGATCTAGCAGAGCACGATGGTGGCCCAAAAACAATCCTTGATCCAAGTGTGGTGGTGGCCCTGGGGCGGTGGGATTTGGCAGAAGAAACCAGTGAGCGCCTATCCCCACCTCAGGGTAAACCACCCGGTAAGATCTTCGTCCCCCGAGAATTTTGACAGCGTTTAATAACTTGGGCTCATACTTCTTTGAGTACAGGGCATCCTGGAGCACGGAGGACCTTGGAGTTGTTACGGAATCGATACTTGTGACCCAAAATGGAGGAGGAGGTCCGTGCGTTCGTCCAATCCTGCGTGGCTTGTGCACAGGCAAAAACGCCACAGCATCTACCTGAAGATTTGCTGCACCCATTGCCTACTCCCCAGAGGCCTTTGTCACACCTATTGCTAGATTTTGTCACGGATCTGCCACCCTCTAATGGCTACACTGCAGTACTCACGGTGGTAGACCGCTTTTCTAAGTCCTGTCGCCTGATTCAAAAGGGCCTGCCAACAGCCACTCAAATGGCTAACCTGCTGTTTTGCAATGTGTTCAGGTTCTACGGGTTACCCAAGGACATCGTTTCTGACCAAGGCCCTCAATTTACGGCAGAGATCTGCAGGCGTCTGGACATCAATGTAAGCCTCAACTCGGGCTATCACCCTCAGTCAAATGGCCAAGCGGAGCGTATGAACCAGGAACTAGGACGATACCTCCGATCTTACTGCGCGACAGAGCAGCAGCGTTGGAGTGAGTTCATACCGTGGGCTGAATACGCGCAGAATTCCCTTCGGCACTCGGCAAAAAATTGGCGAAGTTGACACTGTTTCATTGTGTACTAGGGTACCAGCCTCCTTTGTTTCACTGGACAGGAGAACCATCCTGCATTCAATCGGTGGAGGACTAGTACCGACGCAGTGCGCACACTTGGGAGGGGGCCCATATCCGGTTGCGCCAAGCTGTTCGAACTCAAAACCAGCATGCTGACAAGCGTTGCTGACCTGCCCCTACCAACCAGCCCGGCCAGAGGGTGTGGTTGTCAACCCAACATTTACGGCTCAAGCTACCCTGCAAAAAGCTGAGCCCGAAGTTTATCGGCCCATTCAAAGTATTATAGCAGATCAATGAGGTAACATATAAGCTCCATTTGCCAGACCACATGCGCATTAATCGAACCTTTCATGTTTCACTTTTGAAGCCGTATGTGCCAGTAAGCCCCAGCGAACCTCAACCAGAGCCACCGACACCCATTGAATTGGAAGACGGCCTGGCATACACCGTTCTGGAGATCCTCGGCTCCAGGAGGAGGCGGGGGGGACTACAATACTTGGTGGACTGGGAGGGTTATGGCCCGGAGGAGCAATCCTGGGTACATGCCAGTGACATCCTCGACCCATCGCTCCTACGCGACTTCCATGCTTGACATCCAGAGCTTCCTGCTTCCCGCCCCAGGGGGCATCCTAAAAGACCGCCAGGAGGTGTTCCTAGGGGGGGTACTGTAAGGACTACATCTTCGGAGGACCGCCTGCAGAGGGCGCCCTCGCCCGAATTCTAGAAGTTTACTTCCTGGTTGAGCTAATTGGGCGTGGGATGCCTATATAAGCAGGTGGTTCTCTGAAGCATATTGCGAAGTATTGTTGCCATAGGCCTTACTGAGCGCTTTGTTACTGAACTTTGGATGTACTTTTGGATCTTTGTCTTTGGATACTGTTTTTGACTACTCTTTTGGATATTGTTTGGATTTGTTCACCTTCCCTCTCCCCTTCCCAAATAAAACTGTATTAACGATACTCTGCATCATGGACTCTGCTATTCCTCCTCAAACAGCTCAGTTACATGTTTAAGGCTCTGGTTAAGGTTCTGTTAAATGTCCTGGTAAAGGCTCTGGTAAATACTCTGGTATAAATTTTTATAATTTATTATATTGATAATTATATACATAATTATAACATGAACATATCAAAACTTGGTAAAGGCTCTGATAAAAGCTCTAGTAAAGACTCTGGTTAAGGCTCTGGTAAAAATTCCTGGTAAAAGCCTCAGTAAAGGCTCTGGTAAAATCCCTGGTAAAGGCTTTGGTAAAGGTTCTGATAAAAGCCTCAGTAAATGTTCTGGTAAAAAAAAAGGTTCTGTAAGGGTGTGTTAGTATCACTGGTAAAGGCTCTGGTAAAGACTCTGGTAAAATCACCAGTTAAGGCTCTGGTAAAGGGTTTGATAAAATCACTGATAAAGGTTCTGGTAATGGGTCTGGTAAAATCTCTGGTAAAGGCTCTGGTACAATCACCAGTAAAGGTCTGGTAAAGGCTCTGGTAAAGGGTCTGCTAAAGGGTATGGTAAAATCACTGGTAAAGCTCTGGTAATATCACAGGTAAAGGGATTGGTTAAGGCTCTGGTAAAATCACTGGTAAAGGCTCTGACAAAAAAAATCACCAGTAAAAGCTCTGGTAAAGGCTCTGCTAAAATCACTGTTAAGGATCTTGTAAAGGGTCTGGTAAAACCAATGATAAAGGCTCTGGTAAAGGGTCTGGTAAAATCACTGGTAAAGGGTCTGGTAAAATCACTGGTAAAGGCTCTGGTAAAATTACTGGTAAAGGCTTTGGTAAACTCACTGCTAAACACTCTGGTAAAATCACCGGTAAAGGCTTTGGTAAAATCACTGGTAAAGGGTCTGGTTAAGATTCTGGTAAAATCACTGGTAAAGTCTTTGGTAAAAGTACTGGTAAAGGCTCTGGTAAAATGGTTGACTGTCATATGTTTTCGTAGGGATATTATATTTTCATGTTCTTTAAATAACTAATTGTTTGTTTTACATTGTTGTCAGGTTCTGTCTATCAGGCTGAGTAATAGTTAATACTACTTACTCTCATCAGCGATGATTGTGGAATGAGTGTTTATGGATGATACGGTGCTGATGACACTGTTGTATCTACTTGGTTTTGCTGTAGTAGCTGATGTGTTATTGGTTACGGGTCCTGTGCCTACATCATGTGAATGGATTTGTTCTCTGCAGCTCATGTTCTTTGTCTGTAAATTAATAAGGCCAGTTACTAATAAACAGAAAAGCAACATAAAAGGTTATTTGTGATTGGGTAAACAAATCATTACCTCTTCCAGACAACCTAAATCAACCCAATCCTGACGATTTCGGTCAAAACCACTGGAACATCTGTGTACCAAACAAACTGAATACATTTTACAAAGAAGCAACAATAAAATCCAATCAAACATAACTGACCGAGGAACCAATGGTGGAAAGTGAGGAATGACATTTCCTGCTGTTAGTAATTTTTTTGTGTACTTTTTTGCAATTTTATTATTACTTAAGTATGCCTTGAAGGACATTTTATATTTAATTAGGGAAAAACAAATCTAGCACTGTACACGTCACCATTAACAATAAAAAAGATAGCCATAAATGAAGATGCTCAGCTGGTAGTGAAATCATGTGTAATTCTTCTAAATCGAACCTTTGTCCAAATTTGCACCCCTATTTTGTTATTATTAAGTTTAATAAAGGCAGCAGTTTTATTCTGCAGTATAAATTGTGTTTGTTCTGGACCGCTGAACTGCAGCTTACAAAACATCAACACCCAAACCTACACAAGCCTGTCGAGGTAAGTTACTAATACTGATCTATCTGCAATTTATGGAACTACTGGAAAAACTACCAGTTTAACATTTATATCCCAGTGTCTTGATTAAACTACATTCATGTAATTCCCCCCCCCCCCCCATCACCACCACCACCACCACCAGAAACACCTGTGCATGTGAAAAAGTTACTCAGTTAATTTTACTTTTAGACATTTTAACAGATCCTTTTTCTACATTTGGCCTTCAGACACTTTTATGTGAGCAGTTAAATTTGATAAAAACGTTGTTGCCATTCAGTCACATAACTTTATAAGCATTTTATACACTCAGTGTTAACTAAGTGAATATGCGTTTGTCTTGTCCTGTGATGTAAGAATACCCATAATTCTACACAGACAATAACCGGAGCTGAGGTTAGAATGCATATCACCTTTGTAGGCGACTGCACCAGCTACAGTTGAAGCCGATGTGAGCTGTACCACAGCTGTCACAGCTGGAGAACTGTAGGCAGGCTAAAGCAGTTGGGATGAACAGATAACATTGTAGAAGTGACAACGGAGCGAAAAAAACCCAACAACTTCACAATGGGCATAAAGTTCTTTAAGACTGAAGAAATTAATTCAACTGTGAGAAATAGTTCCAACTCACTTGGAAGAGGCAGCAACTCGATGATGGTGGAGTTAGTAATTTTGGATTTTAATAACTCAACACGGTGATACTCATATATTGTTCTTCTTCGGATGTCGATGTCTGTAAAGATAGAAGGATTCTTTGTGTTGTGAGTACTGTATGTTGTAATGTATAAGATTATATTTCTAACATAAAAAAACATTTTTCTCTGCCCTTCAACACACACCTCACCAGAAGAGCTATCAGCATTGCAGCAGATGGTTCACACCTGTCAAACCTACACTTTAGACTTCTGCCCTCAGAGAGAAAATAATAGAGCCTCCAGACTCGTTTCACAAAGGCTTTCCAACAGCTTCATCCATCAGGCTGGATTCTGAACATTATGTCCCACACACCCCCTTTTATATAATACTTATATAAATTTCATGCCACACCCCGCCATTAAACATTCAACTCTTTATAGCTGTACAGAACTGTGTACTCATAGAACTGTTTCAAACATGGACTGGCAACCTGTCCTGGGTGTGCCGCTGCCTCTCACCCTATGCACACTGGAAGGGGCTCCAGCAAACCCCTCGCGCAAAACGTTTGTTTCTGTTGCCTACAAGAGGCACCCAATAGTCCTTGAAATGTCATGTTTTTCTTTCTTTGTTTTCATGTATTATGTCAATAAACAATTCTAATTATCATATTTTCTAGAATACAAGGTGCACCGGATTATAAAGTGCATTAAGCAGTTGTGTAGATAAGATTTATTGGAAATATTATATTGGAGATATTTAAAAACTAGATAAACTTAACTGAGTGCTAAAATAAAAAACTAACCAAGATAAAAATACTAATACAAAAATGACTTGAGAGACACAGTGGTACTGAAAGGGAATATCTTTATTGAAAGAGCCCCATTACTAGTCAATTGGAATGATGTCTAAATCAGAGGAAGCAACAGCGGGGACAGTACAAATGTGATGGCAACGAGACGACTGATGGGGGTGAAGAATCGTCATCTGAAAACAGGGGTGGTGATAGTATGGGAAGAGGAGATACACTGTTAAACTGGGGGAATTGTCTGCAAAGATTTTTGACTCCTGAAGGCCTGGGGTTCCCGGTTGAGTCAGGAGAAGGCATGTAGTCGGTTTGTGTTCCAACATCACAGGTTAAGTGGAGAATGGCAGGATCAGTCTGCAGGGTGACATCACAGGTTCGGGGTGGAAAGACAAGGCGCACTGCTGAAGTATTTTCTTACAAAGTGCACAAATTGATGAGTTGGTCTAGAAAAATACCAATCTCCCCAGTTAAACCGGACAGTTGAGAACGCCACACTCGCAGGATGAATTCCTTACGTTTGCAGTTATACGGGCTAGAAAAAGAGAGAGAGAAATACATAAAATAAGTGCGTACCACTTTGTCATGGTGTTCTATAAAAATACTGACTTAAAACTTAGTTATTAATTACTAACTGTGTGAAATTAAGTACTGAATTAAAATAATCTTTAAAATAATATAAAATAGGTGATTCTAGTGTGAACTGATAAAAATCATTAAGAATTGAACTAAATAGGTGATTTCACAAATATAATTTAGAAGTAGCTCAAATAACAACAAAAAAAATACATAAAACTTATATATTAAAGAGAAGAGTAAATAAAATTAAAACTTACACATTTTGGGTGGTTATTATGTCCAAAGTACAAAAACTTTGAAAAAAAATCTGCAGCGAAGTGAAGTCTTGGGTTGCAAACAAGCAAAGTGTGAAAAATCCGGTAGAAAGGGGACTTATATATGGGTATTTAAAAAAATAAATCCTATTATGCTTGGTTTTAAAGGAAAATTACAAAAAGTAGGGCCTGCATCACTAGGGTAGCCTGCGTCACAATTAGAAAAGAGACGAAAATAATGGTAATTGCATCGCTAAAGGAGGAGCCTGATGGGGTAAATTTGAAAATAATGGGAATTTGGCAAAACTAGATTGGATTATTAAAAAATAATGTTAGACCATTGGTCTAGAAGAGGGTGGGACTAACGTTTCAAGAGTATAAAAGGAGACAGATTTGTTAAGGGATTTGCACAATCTTTTGGGAACTTGTATAGTTTGGAAATTTTAAGAAGTTTATTATTTTCTTTGACAATTGAATTTGGACATAGCAGAAATTCGTCTATCTACAGTCACCCCTACTGATGTGTCTGCCCAGAGGTGGGCTTTGAGTTCTGACATGTCCCAGAAGAAACATTGCTCAAGATGTTTGACTGAACCAGGGACTAAAGCAGGACTGAACTAGTTGCACTGAATCAGTTGGACTGATTAAGCACCATAAACCTGCTAGTTTTCTTCATCACTTCCTCATCAGAGAATTTGTTTCATTTTATTTATGTATTTTTCTACTGCCGTGAAAATCAGTGAATTTGTGTGTGTGTGTGTGTGTGTGTGTGGGTGGGTAAATATATCTAGAAAAGGTAAACAGACATAATAGTAGTAATAATAACTTTTTGAAAGATTTTTAAGCTCCTTGTATCACATATATTATTTCTGGTTCTGCTTCGCATCGATCTTATAAGGTACAATGGAGTATAAGGCGCAATGTCCATTTTTGAGAATATTAATGGATTTTAAGTGTGCCTTATAGTCCAGAAAATACGATATACAAAAGAACATTATTGAATATGGTTTATTAACGGTTTATTTACCTTATTTTTATTTACAGAATTCAGACAGACATCCTTACCCAGAACAACTTACAAGATCAACTGGAGGTTAAGGGCTTTGCTCAGGGAGCCACAGTCGTGGATTGGTGGTGATGGAAATCTAACCCCAGTCTTTCTGGTATCAGTCCAACTCCTTAACCACCAAGCCACCCTTTACCCCATTTTCAGTACACAACATGCTGCCACTTGGTACTGAAAAACTTTGAATGGTACAGTGCAAATGATGTTTCATCAGGATTGTGGGTTTGCTAAAAGCAACACAGATACAAAACTAACTAAAAAAAACACTAATAATGTGTGTGTTAGATTAATTATATGCGATTATAATCAAGAATTTACAAGGATTTCAAGTAAAAGTAGTAATAATACAATTGTGTTTAGGGCCCCCATGGGCTTGTACCGGCTATGATTAAAAACTTGCCTCAAGAACAACAAGAAGGTCAAACTCTACAGACTCCTTTTGGTTAATGAATCACAGTACCTGGAATCTGCTGAAGCACCACAAATGCATCTGAAAGCCCGACTTTCACCGGGTGGTTATCAGATCTAATCTCGTTGATATTAACAGGAATCTGGGTAATCAAAATGAAACAAATAACATTACTTATAATATTCTAATCATTATCATTACCAATGTTTTGAACATTGTATAATTCCAAACCTCTTTGTAAGCAAAGTTGATCCTGCCATTACTGTGCAATGAAGCCAAGAAAGTGAAACTTCCTATATGTGGGGCATCCTGGAGGTGGAGATGGTCCCACTGTACAACTAGAGCTGTGCCTGTAAACAAATACACCAGATACACACATTCTCCTCTATTCTAATGGTTTTATCTACAAAGTCTAAGAAACACTGTTGTGTAAAAAAACATTGAATTCATTCCAAGGATTTCTGTACCGTTATCAGAGTATATAATGGTAGAATTTGGGGAAATACTCGAGTCAAAGTTAGCCATAAGTGGAGCGATGTACTGAGTCGCTGTCAGCATCTTATGTAACACATCTCCCGTGAAAAGAAAACCTGAGAAAATTGGAAAATTGCTTATAGAATTTCAGTATAAATACAGTTATTATTAAGGACATTATTCAAAACGTACCACCAGTAGTCACTGTTATCTCTTTTAATAAATGTCCATAATAAGGAAACTCGAAGGACAGGTTCACAGTCTGGAAAACAATAAAGACATTAATTAATTACATGCAGTGTAAAAATGTGAATCTAAAAAACAAAAAAGTCATTCTTAAAGGTCCATATTAACTCTTCAGCTTTATAGTAAGACTCTTGACTGTCTTGAATGTCGAGGGTGTACCCCTCCTACCGTTTGTCTTTCACAGAGCTAGGATAGACTCTAGCAGATCCCTATGACTGAATTGGTGAATACGTTGGTATAGAAGAAGTTTTTTACGCTGGTGCAAATCTTGGTTTTTAGATGTTTTGGTGGTCATGTCTGGATTTAATACATTTTTTTGTGTGTTTTTGTGTGTGTGGGGGCATTCGATTTCTAATGCACTGCCCAGGGTCCATTAGTTCTCTCCTGCCTTTTGCTCTTCAGAGAGCTGGGATAGACACCAGCAGGCGTCCGTGAGCCTGAATTAAGGAATAGGCATCAACAGAAGATGAACTTTCTGATTTCAATTGTCCTCCAGCTTCAATAGTGTCACTGCGTTTGATGTTGGTTTATAATTTTTTTTTCAAAACAACAGTAAAATTCTATAAAAATTAACCCTAGGGTGCAGAACTAAAACAAACAAACCCATCAATTGTTTAAACAATCAAACTAACAGGAATCAAATAGACATCAGTACATTGGTGGATAAGTTGACCACCAAGCCATCAATGTGGGCCCTTTAACCAATTTCTAAGGGTGTCTGCCAAATGCTGTAATTGTAAATGACACGTCTGACAGTCACATGCACTAACATATAGGAAAGTTCACATTTACAAACCTAAATGGAAAATAGGAACAATAAAGCTGAAAGCTGATTTATAAATTCAGCAATCAAATCATATTATCTAATATATTTATACAGTGTTTGGCAAAAATGAAATATTTAAGCAGTGCCATTCTCAATAATTTTAGCTACTACATTTAATTCTTAATTCGGGTTCACAGGGTTCTGCTGCAGTTTTACACAGCTCTTACAGTCACTGCTTTGGACAGGTTAAAATCACCAATTAACATAATGTACATGATTTTGGACTGAGGGAAGAAATCGGAGAACCTTGACAAAACCAATGCAAGCATAGTCAAAACGTGCAACTCCACACAGAAACACCCGCTTGGGAATCAAACCTTCTTAGTCAACAGTGCGAACCATCAAGCTTCCTCTAATCTAATTGTATTATTGGATGCGTGTCCGTACCAAGGATTGTCTGTGGGTATTAGAGAGGACTCTATGAGCCTGTCCTCTGTCCCTCTGTTTAAAATTTGCCCATAAGTCGTTTCTTGTAGCTTCTGAAAGGTGGTAGTATTTGGAAATGTAGTAGATATGATCTTTGTCTCGCTGGCAAGGAAAGACAACCAATATGTAAGTGAAACAATTATAGGAGTAAAACGTATCTTTTATTCATTTCTTTATGAAAAAAAAACACCATACCTCAGTGTGAGAGCTGTTTGCATTGTTCTTAGTTAAAATATCAGGGTGGCGTTCAGATCCAGACCTACCATGCTGCTGATAATGTCCATGTTCTCGAATATAACTTGCCCAGGAATAGCCAAGCTGTGTAGAGGAAGGCAGCCTACTTTTCTCTTTTTCATGAAACTCCTTGAATACTGCATGGATCACCGCTGATTAATAAATAAATACATTCAGCTAAAGCAAAATATTTCATTTTAATACCGCTTCACACATAGAGTATGTGACAAAATTAAAGCACATTTCAACTTAATAATTAACATTTAAAACCGATTAATTGGCTATGATCTTTACCACCATTTTGAATATTTTATATTTAGGGATGTAAGCACTTTTCTATTTTCTCTTACTTATTATATGCAAATTATATATATTCAATCAAAATAAATCAGTATATAATAGGGCAGACTTTGCATAGTCGAAGATTTAACGCTTAGATAGGAGGAAAAGTTTGATTCGACTACCAATATCTGATCTGTACATAGCAAAAAAATTCAGCACCATAAATTTTATTAATTAATTAATTCATTCATTCATTCATTTTCTTACCCGCTTATTCCCTAATTCGGGATCACAGTGGTCTGCTGGTGCCTATCCCAGTGCACATAGGGCGAGAGGCAGGGGTACACCCTCAACAGTTCTCCAGTCCATCACAGGGAATGAATTTAATTTAATTTAATTTAATAGTTCAAATTTGTCTAAATACTCTAAAAGAAGGCTTTAAAATCTGTTCTGTACACACAATGCAAATTCAACAACAGGGCTCTAGGAATGTGAACCTGGCCTGTCCACCACACCCAATGTTTTACAAACAAAAGGTTAAACAAATGTACAGAAACATATTTAGGTAAACAGACGGGTCACAACTAGGCAAATCATAACCAAATTCAACATCAGTGTGCAGAATGTAGTCTCAGAGTGGACTTTCAGATTGCACTACTTATTGGAGGATGGGGTAGAACAGCCAATAGTGATATAGAAGAGAGAGAGAGAGAGGGTGAGAGAGAGAGAGAGAGAGGGTGAGACAGAGAGAGAATGTGCAAACTCCTGCTTAGAATATACTGTATAACTAGATTTCTAATAATCAACCTAATCAAGGTAGATTATTTAGTCGAATAGGGTAGATTATTTAGTCGAATAACCCCAAAGCTGCATCCCTGCATGTTGGAATATGTGTTTTTGTCTGACATCCAAAGCAGATGAATGACTTTGTTACATTCAAGGAATAAAACACCAGAATTTCACAGGAAACAGTGAAACTTGCACAGCAGTTCTCACACAGAAAGGTGGGTTTGTAGGGCAACTTCTTGTCACAGTTTGTGACAGGGTTATACTGTTTATGGTTTGTTACTGAATACAGAGCTGTATGTAGGTCCAAGAGAAAAAATATCTATCTGATTAAATAAATAAATGTTTGTATAATACAAATTGTATCTGCATAATCAGTATTAGCGTGTGTGTGCGTGTGTGTGTGTGTGTGCGTGCTTGTGTGCGTGCGTGTGTGGTTGTTCATGTGTGTGTTGCCCTGTGATGGACTGGCGACCTGTGTACCCCTGCCTCCAGCCCTATGTGTGCTGAGATAGGTACCAGCAGGCCCCGTGACCCTGATTTAGGGAGTGAGTAAGAAGATGAATGAATGAATGAATGAATGAATCTTCTTCTCCTTTCGGCTGCTCCCATTAGGGGTCCCCTCCACCACACCCTGTCCGCTACATCTGCCTCTTTCACCCCAACTACCTGCATATCTTCCTTCACCACATCCATAAACCTCCTCT
>JAOTRA010000034.1:10627569-10649416 GCA_026260255.1 Pseudolaguvia tuberculata
TGTGTGTGTGTGTGTGTGTGTGTGTGTGTGTGTGTGTGTGTGTGTGTGTGTGTGTGTGTGTGTGTGTTAAAGCAAGTTTGCTCACCACTGGTGTGATGTGCAACAGAGATAGGTAAGTTGTGACTAATAGTTGCAACAAGCAATCAGTGAGGGTTGTACTGAAATGGAAACAGTGTGGAGTTTGCATGTTCTTCTTGCGCTTGCTTTTCTCCGGGTACTCTGGTTTTCTCCCACAGTCCAAAAACATGTACATTAGGCTGATTCTAAATTATTCTAAATTACCCATAGGAGTATGTGTGTCTCTCCATGGACTGCCACCTTACCGGGGTGGAGAGGTTTGAGTGCCTGAAGGATCGTAGGAGCTACATTGTCAGGGGCTACATGCCCCCAGTAGGGTCTCCCAAGACAAGCAGGTCCTACGGAACAGGCCAGACAAAGTGCAGTCCCTATGATTAATGTAAAAACAAGGCCAGTGACGTCACCCGGTATGGCGCAACCGGGGCCCCACCCTGGAGCCAGGCCTGGGGTTGGGGCTCGTGTGTCCCATGGGGCCCGCCGGGCTCAGCCTGAAGGAGTGACATGGGGACGAGCTCCTGTGGACTCACCACCTGCAGGAGGGACCGTAAGGGCTCGGTACATTGTGGATTGGGTGGTCGGTCGAAGACGGGGTCCTTGGCGACCCAATCCCCAGACATGGAATTTGGCTCTAGGGACATTGCATGTTTCCTTCCTCGCTGGGAGGGGGGAGGGGAGAGCCTGAGCTTGTGCGGGAGGTAGAAAGGTACCAACTGGATATAGTTGGGCTTGCTTCCACACACAGTTTGGGCTCTGGAACCCAACTTCTTGAGAGAGGCTGGACTTGTCCACTGTGAGAGGCGGTGAGCTGGTGTGGGCATGCTCATAGCCTCCCAGCTTAGCCGACATGTGTTGGAGTTCACCCCAGTGAATGAGAGGGTTGCTTCCTGCGCCTTCAGGTTGGGGATAGGTTTCTCACTGCTGTTTGTGCCTATCGGCCAAAAGGCAGTGCAGAATACCGGCTTTCTTAGGGTCTATCGACGGAGTGCTGGAAAGTACTACGACTGGGGACAATGTCGTTCTTCAACACTCACGTGGGCAATGACAGTGATTCCTGGAGAGGGGTGATTGTGAGGAACGGCCCCCCGATCTGAAGTTGAGTGGTGTTCTGTTGTTGGGAACTTCTTGCAGAGTCCCCTGTTAGAAGGAACTTCAACTCTTACCTCCGGCTGAGCTACAACCGGATACAGAGGGAGGCTGGAGATATTGAATCTGAGAACAGTGCCGCTGGACTAGCAGACCGGGGTGGTGGTCCATCTTTTTAAGAAAGGAGACCGGAGGATGTGTTCCAACTACAGTGGGATCACACTCCTCAACCTCCCTGGGAAAGTCTATGCCAGGGTACTGGAGAGGATAATTCATCCGATAGTCAAACCTCAGATTCAGGAGGAACAATGTGGTTTTCGTCCTGGCCGTGGAACACTGGACCAACTTTATACCCTCTTCAGGTTGCTGGAGGGTTCATGGGAGTTTGCCCAACCGGTCCACATGTGCTTTGTGGATCTGGAAAAGGCTTTCAACCGTGTCCTTCGTGGTGTCCTGTGGGAGGTGCTCTGGGAGTATGGAGTTTGGGGCTCTTTGTTAAGGGCTATCCGGTCCCTGTATGACCAGAGTAAAAGCTTAGTTCGCATTGCCCACAATAAGTCAAACTTGTTTCCAGTGCGTGTTGGACTCCGTCAGGGCCAGGATTTCTAGGCGCAGCCCAGGAGGGAGTCAGGTTTGGGGACCACAGGATTTCATCTCTGCTTTTGATGTTGATGTTGGCTCCATCCAGCCAGGACCTTCAGTGTGCACTGGGGCAGTTTGCTGCTGAGTGTGAAGCAGCCAGGAGGAGAATCAGCACCTCCAAATCAGAGACTATGGTTCTCAGTCAGAAAAGGATGGTTCAGCTGAACCTAACAAAATATAAGAAAGTCAGTCGAGCTGAATAACATGAAAGAAGTGAAAAAACGAAAACAACAATTGATCTGTCAACATTCATATGTATATATACACAACAGTAACACTTAACCGTAACTGTAACTTCATTCATTTATTCATTCACTCTTATTCCCAAATTTGTGGTCAATGGGGTCTTCTGTAGCCAATCCCAGTGCACATAGGTAGAAACACAGAGGCACACCCTGGACTGATAGCCAGTCCGTCACAGGGACACACAAAGTCCACACCTTACCCAGAAATTGAACCCAGGATATTCTTGATGTGAGGCCAGTCCAACACAGGGCCACACATAGAGCAACAATGACATACACTCACTTCTATGGGCAATTTAAAATAACCAAATGTACATTTTTAGACTGTGCAAGGAAACTGGAGTACCCAGAAAAAAACCCACGCAAATCTCATCTTAGTAACCTTTTATAACACCTTAGGAAATATTTCCAAAGTCTACAGAAGATTTCTACTATTTATAATACCTAAATTAGTAATTAGTCTTAATTTAATTTACGGTTAATTGTACAGTTATTTACACCAAGCGAATTTGGACATTGTCTGTAGTTAGAGTATGAATATGTTGTACAAGATGCTGAAGTGAAAGTAATATAAGTTTAGGTTAGTTATACCTTTGAGCTGGCAATGAGAATGGCAAAGCATGGCAGTGTGCAGAGGAGTGTATAGGCAAGAGTCACGGGTCTCATGTGTGTAAGAACACAACATTTGTTTAATCAATTACGTTAACTTACACTGCCTGGCCAAAAAAAGGCGCCACTTGGATGTAACTAAGTGTAAGATCTTTAAATGTTAAATGGCTGCTGAGGGGTCATTAGGTACAAAGATAAAACTCTTACCAGGTAGTAAGTTCTTTAAAGAACCCTCTGGACTTCTGGATGAAAAACTTCAATGGCACCCAAACAATCAAGGACACGGTAGTCACATACGCTATGGATGCTGCCACCACCAACCAGTAAGCTGTAGTGTCATTGAAATTCACTGCCTTGATAAGCAAAGCAAATTGCTGCAGAACCACCAGCACAGGTACACACAGACATGCAAACTCCAGAACCTCGTACAGGATCAGTTTGACCGTTTTTCCAGGCTTGCCCCCTTCAGGTTGGTGGTGTGAGCTTGCCTCAAGTGGAGGAGTTTAAGTATCTTGGGATCTTGTTTACGAGTGAGGGAAGAATGGAGCGATAGATTGACAGGAGGACTGGTGCATCTTCTGCATTAATACGGTCGATGTATCGATCAGTCATGGTGAAGAAAGGGCTGAGCTGCAAAGCAAACTCTCGATTTAGCATTCAATCTACGCTCCTACTCTCACCTATGGTCATGAGCTTTAGGTCATGACCGAAAGGATAAGATCCCGGATACCGGATAAGTTTCCGCCGCAGGGTGGCTGGGCGCTCCCTTAGAGATAGGGTGAGGAGCTCGGTCATCCGGGAAGAGCTCAGAGTAGAGCCACTGCTCCTCCGCATCGAGAGAAGCCAACTGAGGTGGTACGGGCATCTGTCACAGATGCCTCCGGGACGCCTCCCAGGAGAGGTGTTTCGGGCATGTCTCACCTGGAGGAGGCCCAGAGGAAGACCCAGGATTCGCTGGAGGGACTATGTCTCTCGGCTGGCATGGGAACACCTCGGTGTTCTCCCGGGAGAGCTGGAGGAAGTGTCTGGGGAGAGGGATGTCTGGGCATCCCTGCTTGGACTGCTGCCCCCTGCTCGCGGATAAGTTGTTGGAAAATGAGATGAGATGAGAGTGTGTGTGTGTGTCTGTGTGTGTGTGTGTGTGTGTGTGTGTCTATGTGTAGCCCTAGGATGGACTGATGACCTTTCCAGGGTGTATTCCTGCCTCTCGCCACATGTGCGCTGGAATAGGCCCCCGGAAAACTCCTGTGACCTTGGGAGTTATGGAATAAGCGAGTAAGAAGATGAATGAATGAATGAATGAATGAATGAATGAATGAATGGCATGATTTGATTATTTAATTTTCTACATTTTCTTATCTCTAATTTAATCTTTGACTTTTTGTTATTGTGCAGATTTACCAGACATATAAAAATATTAAAGAATGAAAGCAAAAGACTTCTTGACCGGGAATCAAACCCGGCACCTTTTTGTTTTGAAGTGACTGTGCTAACCACTACTCCACACATTACCATACTATTCATACATTCTTTCAATATTGCACACAAAACGTGTTTAACAGTAGAAAGTGTAATATAACGATATTATCAGGAGTTTGGATGCTGACACATGTTCTCTGACAGGTAGCCGAAAACAGACATCAGAGATTAATGATGGAGAAACGGAGGAAAGTCACATTTACACCAGGTTTCTCCACCTGTGTGATGCTCAGAGCAATGGTCTGCTGAGAACTGTTGAGTCCTGGAGTTGTGGGCCATGTGGATGTAACTTTGATAGAAACCATTAACTTTAAGTACACCATTTAATGGCCATTATCCTCTGCCTCTCTTTGTAACAAGGTATTTTTCAGACCCAGAACTGGCGGTCTGTTAGTGGTCAATTTGCCGTGAAGAACATTCAGAAGATCAGCAACTCGTTTATCACCAACAACAATGCTGTGGTTGATGGCTGAAAAATCCATTTCATTTTCTGCTGGTTGATAAATTTAAGCTTTTGGCCTATAACCTATCTGTCCCATCCTGGTGAGCCGCCTCCGGATGATGGGCTCATCTCCATATTAACTGTTTACTGATGTTTTTATGACTACAACTGCAGTGTGACTGTATAATTCCTGCTGTTTATCTGTTTTTCACTCAGATGAGGACAGGTCTTTGTTGAGTCTAGTTTCAATCAAGGTTCCTTTCACTACCTCGCAGTACTTTGCTCATCATGATCAAACTGATTTCTGTTTCATTTACAATTAATAACGATCTTTAATTGTTTAAAGCTGATTTGCGATAAAGACCCTTCTAAAAAAAACAACAACAAATGGAATTGATTAAATGTGCAGATATAAAAACCAGAGAAACATTGTGAGTGCAACTGCTAACATCTACAGAGAGAATTACATGGGTATTTTAATGACCACATTGAGCAGATACGTATAAACCAGTTGAGCAGTCAGAAAGTTCCTCTCTGGTGGCCTAAACACTATCAGAAGACGACCTCTATTTACAACCTTTCATTCGTTCACCCGTTTATTCCCTAGTCACAGGGGTCTGCTGGTGCCTATCCCAGTCCATCTCAGACGAACAATCTTTCACACACACATTCACGCTTATGGACAATTTAGAATCATCAATCGACCTAATCTGCATGTTTTTGGTTGGTAGGAGGAAACCGGAGTACCCTGAAGAAACCCATACAAGCGCGGGGGGAACATGTAAACTCTGCAAAGAAAGATCCCTGTGCTAACCTCTACGCCACCCATTTAGAATGTTCTTCTTCTCCTCCTCCTTTTGGCTGCTCCCGTTAAGGGTCGCCACAGCGGATCGCTCTTCTCCACACTAAGCTGTCCTCTACATCTGCCTCTTTCACCCCAACTACCTGCATGTCTTTCCTCACCACATCCATAACCTGCCTCTTTGGTCTTCCTCTTTTCCTGCTGCCCGGCAACTCCATCCTGTATTCTTCTACCAACACCCATTTACAACCTAAATTCTAATATTTGTCACAATTGTATTTCAACAGTTTATTCTCCTCATATCCTAGTGTTTGTCTCGCTGTACCGATTTTTTTTGTCAGATTTCACAGTCCAAAAACATGCAGATTAGGCTGATTGGTGATTCTAAATTGTCCATAGGAGTGAATGTGTGCCCTGGGATAGGCGCAGCAGACCCCCGTGACCCAGAATTCGGGAATATGCGGGTAAAAGGATGGATGAATGAATGAATTTCAGTTTTCATGTTCCGGTTCGATTTCTAGGCCGGGAATCTTTCTGTGCGGAGTTTACATGTTCTCCCCTCTGGGTACGGTTTTTTCCTACCATCCAAAAATATGTATATTAGGTCGATTGGTGATTCTAATAGGTGTCCATAGGAGTGAATGTGTGTGTGAATGTTTGTTTGTCTATGTGTTGCCCTGCGATGGACCGGTTAAGAAGATGAAATGATATATCATTTACTTTGTGATGTTATTAAATAAACAATAAATATTGATTCTTTACTGCCAGGTGATGTCGGTGGTACTGCTGTGGTTGAAGTGTAGAGGTTTGGAGTTTTAACAGGGTTTCTTACTTTAATAAAACTTTTATTTATATATTTTCATGCTCAATATGTAAAGCGCCTCTTCAATTTCGCAGTTATATTTTATAATCACGATGTGATAGTGGCAGATGTGATAGTTCACTATCGGATGGTTGAGTTTATGGATGAGAATTACCGTTCACTGGATTAGTTTACAGTCCATTACATTAATAATGAGGTTTAATAATAGAGGAAACCAGAAAGCCCACTTCTGCTTTCAGGTCCCAAAACATACTACGGGTAATTAAAGGGCATGAGTATGTACAAGGTCTGCTGAGGGTCACACAGGGTTAATGTATAATTTGCTGCTAATTTGGTCCGTTGGAATGTCTCACTTGATTCTTGGTCACATGGTGAAGAACATGATGAAAGAGGACCGAAACTGTCACTTCTTCTGTTCTGTGGCTTTTCCTTCTTCTGTGCTCTCTCTATCTTGGCTGGGGCTCTCGTTATAAGTCTCCCCTTCCATTAACCATCGCAAAATATCTTCAGTAAACCATTTCCTATGTTACAACAAGCTTTTATTTATATACTATTTGGCCGAAAGAATTGGACTCGTTTCTGAACATCTCATTCCTAATCCATAGGGTTCAGTAGGATCCTTTGCAGCTATAACAGCTTCTGGGACGTTATGGGAATTTTCAAAGATTCTTGCAGAAGCCCATTTGTGAGGTCACACACTATTGGATGAGAAGACCTGGCTCTCAGTCTCTGCTCGAATTTATCCCAAAGGTGTTCTATGGGGTGGAGGTCAGAACTCTGTGCAGGACAGTCGAATTCATCCACACCAAACTGTCCTACATGTCTTTATAGACCTTTCTTTGTGCACTGGTGTAGTCATGTTGAAACAGTTCCCACAGAGATGGGAGCATGGGATTGTACTGAAGCATTTAGAGTTCCAATGGAATCAAGAGGCCACAGTCAGCCACGGACAACCCCCACCCTTCTACAAACTTTACAATTGGCGGTCAGACAAGTAACATTCTCCTGGCAACTGCCAAACCCAGACTCGTCTATCAAATTGCCAGATGGAGAGCTGTGATTAGTCGGGTTTCCAGTGCTCTAGAGTCCAGTCTTGGTCTGCTTTACACCACTGCATGAGATGGTTTGCACTGCAAAGCCAGATAAAGATTGGAAGTCTGTAGCGTTTGACTCTGCAGAAAGTTCACACTTCTTCACACTATGCACCAAGCATTCGCTGACCCCGCCCTGCCAGTTTACATGGCCTACCACTTTGTGGCCAAGTTGCTGTTGTTCACAACCATTTCCACATTCTTATAATACATCTAACAGTCAACAATTTAGGAGTGAGGAAATTTTATGACTGGGTTTATTGCACAGGTGGCATCCTATCATAGTTCCACACTAGAACTTACAGAGCTCCTGAGGGACACCAATTTTTTACACTAATGTCTGTAGAAACAGTCTGCATGCTAATGTGCTTGACTTTATACACCCGTGACCATGGAAGTGAGTGCATTATTTGGATGGGTGAGCAAATAAGTTTGCCAATATAATGTACAGAAAAGTTAATGCAATGCGATTTTACATCAAATTATTTCTCAGGAGGAGGGAGGAAAATTCTCATACACACACATTATATATATATATATACATATATATAGCATCCACTTATATGAGCAAATTTTATTGTGAATACTAATCATTTAGATGATTAAAATGGTATCATAAACAACTAGGTATGTTTAACGGAACTGATACACCAAGAACCTTTATAAAATGGGAATTTATAATCAGGATTAAAGCTGTGTGCAAAAGCTGGCCGATCACATTAAAACTGGCTTGTTGTCCCCGGGTCAAAATAGTTTTTTTTAAATATTTCCCAACAGAGCAGTTACACATCCTTATTAATTTACTTTCAACATCTCCCATAATTAAATTAAAATTAGAGCAGAGTACAGTCATTCCCCACATACATTGCCAGTTCTTGGAGCAGAGAGAAGTCAGAAATACCAAAATATGGACAAGGCCAATTTTTACTGTCTAAAATGTTCAGATTTTACAGTTGGTTCTTCTGTGGTTAAAATGATTTACAACTTGAGGAGAAATTCGTAAGTCACATTTAAAAGTGCATAACATTGTAGAATAATATGACTACATGCCGTTGGTTCACTGTGCTCTTTCAACAGGAGGAGCAGTTGCTGTAACACGTATTCATATATATACACACACATCTATGCTTTGAAGCAGAATATCATTCTTCCTTGCTTGTATCAAAGTACAGTGCATTTAAAAAATATGACAATCAAATAAATAAAGACAAACTACAATTAAGAATCGAGCAAAATACTGTTAAAGAAATGCGTTGAAAGTCTAGGAAGTTGGACTGTACCATCTTCTTGAGAATTATAAGGGGCTACTGTATCAGTCCCACCACTGAAGTGAAGTGTTAATGGCAAGTGAAGGTGATAGAATACGGAATTGATTTGTATGGTTGGACCGGGAAGCTGTTGTGGGATAGCGATAAAAAGAGAACAGGATGAGTAGATTACATAACACTGCTGCCAAGCAAGGTTAACTTTCCTGACAATTGGAACATCCTCAAGCGAGTGTGTGAGATAGAGAGCGAGAGAGGGAAAAAGAGATTGAGAGAGGGGCAGATTCATTTGTCTGCCTTTTCCCAAATTGAATAATGTAACCAGGCAGTAGTGAATTAATTTTCTGTTCTATTGGTCAAACTGAGTGTTTTCATGGTTTTTAGTATACATGAGTGTGTGTAGTGTGTGTATACACACATGTGAAAGTTCACGGTCAGAAAACTGAAAAGGAGGACCTGTCTGCACCTGTGGCCTGTAATCGTATTGTTTTAGTGTCGGTGGTAGGAGGAGGTGTGCTGTATATTAAAGAAGAGACGTGAGAGTGGTGTACATGGGTCCTATAAGAGGGCTTTTTCCAGATATGGGCTCTGTTGAGGGTCTGTGCGATTGGTACAGTAGTTGTGAGTTTGGGTCAGGCCTGCCTGTCCACTTGCGGTATTCTGGTATGCCTGCTGCACTTCGTGAGGAGCCAGGCTGCCTGCAGGTGCACTGTACATGGGCCCCTGGCCTAAGTACATGTGCACATCGCTGGGAAGAAAAAACGGACATGTTGAAAAGTTTTTAATAAGAAACTAAAAAAACAGAATTAAAAGGGGTTTTTTTAATCAATTAGGTTATTCTACAATATGGAGATTTTAGTTACAGTTCAGTTACAGTTCAGCATTTGGCAGACGCTTTTATCCAGAGCGACTTACATTTTGATCTCTTTTTTACAACTGAGCAATTGTGGGTTAAGGGCCGTGCTCAAGGTCCCACAGTGGTTGCTTGGTGGAGGTGGGAATCGAACCCCGGTCTTCCTGATATTAGTCCAACGCCTTAACCACTAGGCTACCACTTCCCACTTCCCCCTAGTCTTAGAACAAATGACGGTGAAATACATTTGTCATAAATTCCACCAGTCCAACACACTAAACTTACATATATTTAAACACAAAGGTTAGGTGGAAAGGTCTGAGGTGCAGTCACTGTTACACGCTTTGATTCAAGGTTCTGTACAATGATCTCAGGGTCTCACTGGAACACTAGAACCTTCAGTCTAAGAGTAGCGAGTAGGTACATCCTAAACTATTGCAACCGTGTTTGTTTTAAATTAAATACCTTGATTAAATTTAATACATTGACTTTATTGACAAACACAACACATCATTGATTGGTTGCCTGTTTTTGGTTGCAATTTGTTTCTTGGACCTTTCAAAAGAAAATGTAAAGCAGGTATGAATAGATTTATTCTGTAATGATTGTAAAGTTGTATAATTATTATGAAACTATAATTTGCTTTTGAAGAACATGTTAAGATTACATAATTTAGTTATTATTTATTGATAAATATATTTGTTACCTTGGTGCTGGTTGACCTGGTAAAGGTACCTGGTTCATGGCAGGAATCTGCTCCACAGAAACACTGTAACCCTGTACCCCCGGGGCAGCCACTGCATACTGACCTGCAGCTGTCTGCCCTGGGTACACCTGAAGACAAAAATAATAATTCAGTTAAAAGAGCTACATAATTCTGAATAGATTGTTTTTGTCTTTTGCGTAAAAATTAAAATAAATGTTTTACAGATGCAAGAACATTTTTATTGTTAACATTTAAAAAAATGTCTATATCAGCTTGATGAATGGTAAACAGCAGGAGGAGGCAGGAAAAGTCCATCACAGGGATAGCAACCTAAATCAACCTAAGTACATTACGTGGGAGAAAACTATTTAAAAAGCAAGCAATCAACCTAGTGTCCCATTAATTAATGCGTAACTGATTATTAAACCATTGCAATGTCTGATTTCCTGAAACAGCTGAAAACAGATCATGGTTATCATCAACAGATCACATGTGCTTGGCTCAGTCTCACTCATTTAACATCTCATCACATGCGATGTTTCTGCAATCAAATGATCCGTTTTTTTTAGAATACCCACATTTAGTCACACCCACATCATGTTAAGGCGGGTTACACTCCTGTCCTCTCACTGCACTCATTCCAATTAAAACCCTCAAATTTATAAAAATATAATAATCTTAGATAAAATTGTCCTCTAAATGTGATCACCATTTGGACCTTGTCAAAGTATGGTAAAGTTTAAGAAGCTTCTCACCTGCTGCGAGGTACCAGGCTGCTGCGAGGTACCAGGCTGCTGCATGTAATACTGCTGACTCTGTAGTTTGGCATACATGGCATACACAGGGTCCTCATTCATCAGCTTGGCATACAATGAGAGCGCTTCCATCACGTTTACATTGAGCTCAGAAAGCTCAGAGTGTTTTCTAAACAACATTAACAAACAAGTTAATTATAAGACTAGGATAAATATTTTACAAAAACAAACAAAAGTACTAATACCTGTCAATTTCTTCCAGTTTCTGATCAATGAGGGGGCCCATTTGGTTGCATGCACCTGATCAGAAGAAAAAAAAACTTTGAAGCCATTGATCCAAATAAGTTGTTTGAGTTCTTCTATTAATATACTGCACGTCCCTCATCTGCATATGGGACGTGCAGTATATTGGTAGAACGCTGAGGATGGAGGTGGTGGGCAGGAGGAAAAGAGGAAGACCAAGGAGAAGATTTATGGATGTGGTGAGGGAAGACATGCAGGTAGTTGTGGGGAAAGAGGCAGATGTAGAGGACAGGATAGTTTGGAGAAGAGCGATCCACTGTGGCTTCGATAAAGCCCTGAACGGTGGCCCTACCCTCCAGCTGCAGCAGCTCACATGCATCTGACTCATTATCTGTTGGATCTGCACTCTGGATCATCTGGAGCAACTGGTCCATTTTCTCCTGTGTACATTACAGCATAAAGAAAAGTCCATTAGATGACAGAAAATGAAACGCCGAATAAAAACTGTCATCACCGCTTTGTGCAGCATAAAAGGTGGGAAAGAACAGGAAAAAAAAAAATCTCACTCTACCTCATCTATGTAGACTGGCTCAGGTTCAGGTTCAATGGTCTCCACTTGGATGTCCTCACTGAACTGAACTGTCTTTTTCTCTGTTTTCACTAAACAAAATTTACAGACACCTGTAGTTAACTCAGATTTAGTACTGAACAGTGCAACTGGTCACAAATCCAGACCCACCCGGGGATTAATTCCTACGTTTTAAACTTGTGGGTTTCTATTTTTTTTTTTATATTGCAGAATAAAAGCCAGTTTTACTGACAGATATTTTTGTAATTTGTAACTACACTGTGCAGGTTGTGGTCACCGGGGCAGGTTAATCAGTTAACTACTAGCGGAGGAGCTATCAAATTACACACGACACCATTTTAGCATCACAGGTGGAAGCGATAAGCACATTAATCTGTCGGACACTTTACTGCTGATCTTTTATACCAAAAGTTTTATTTTAGCTTTGCTGGAACTGTATATTGCCATAGAGTTCCTTCATATTCTAGCAAGCTTGTTTCCTAATTCAGGGTCACAGGGTTTGCTGGAGTCTATCCCAGCACACACAGGGCGAAAGACAGGAGACACCCTGGACAGGTTGCCAGTCCATCACAAGGCCCACACACACACACACGCCAAATCAACCTAATGCACATGTTTTTGGACTGTGGGAGGAAACCGGAATACCTGGAAAAAACCCATGTAAGAGTGGGGAGAACATGCAAACTCAGCACAGAAAAACCACTGGGAATCAGGCAGAGGACCTTGTTATGAGGCAACCGTACTACACAAATCTGCCTCTGCGATGCCCTTGCTAAAATGAAAAGTTATTTGATGCAAGTTGTCTTGTAATGAATGATCTGATCCATGAAAAAGTGTGATCTAAATGATTAGTTTTGTGATGCATTGCACCTCTAGTATGTAGTCTGAATAATTAAATATAAACCTACACAGGAATAGTGAGAGTACTTCACAAAACCATTAACTGGTTAGTACTAACAAAAGATGAGGAGGAAACCCTGTGAACTCACTCATCTCTGGCTCTGCAGTCAGGTCTGCAGTGACGAAGTTGGATGGAAAAAGCCCCACACCTTGATACGTCTCACCTTTCCACCAGTTGGGGTCACTGTAGTCAATAAATAAGTAAGTAAATCATGATGGAACCATGAGTACTTCCTCCTGATGTTTTAGCAGTACATATCAAGCATGCACAGATTTATAAAGCTTAAATTCCAGCTGTGTTAAGAGGTTCTACCTATCATCGATGATGGTGATAATCTCTCCAGACTTGAAGGTCAGCTCATTGTCTTCGGCAGCCTCGAAATCATAAATAGCCCTAACTTTCCTTCCCTCGGCTTTGTGGGAAGTGAGGAGACTACTTGCGCTTGGGTAAAGCCCAGAAAATGGTGTCTGGTTCTGAAGCTGCTGCTCTTTTAAAGATAACTCAATGGCTGGCCAAAGGAGACAAAAAACAAAGTCAGGGTTATTGCCTATTTTGGGGTCACAGGGCTCTGCTGGAGTCTCTAAGACGTCTAAAAGGGTGAAAGGCACACACACACACACACACACTCCTACAGGCAATGTAGAATCAACATGCAACCTAACAACCATGTTTTGGACTGTAGTAGGAAAGTGTAACCTAAACTGTAAAGGGAAACCTTTTATATTCAAGTTTGTTGCATCTTGCTTCAGTTTTTATTGCTAAATTAAATAAATTTATTCTGTTGCCTAGCACTTGCTTTCCCCCCCCCCCCAGAACGTTTAAGGAAGTTGATATTATATAAGGTGAGAGTGTCTAAGAGGTTCACCTTTAGCAAGATCTTCTTCCTCTTTTTTGGTTGTGGATGTTGCAGGGTCTTTTGCCACTAATGCAGGGCTGGCTTTAGCTTGCTCTGCAGCCTGCAGCACAAAACAAAACACACATTGCCATACTAGCTAACATTCTTACTTTTATTCTTATGCTTTGCAAGAAAGATTTATAAACAGATTAGTAAATGAGGTTTCAAGGCAAAAGATAAATTGCTAGGAGAAATGGTCCAGCAATTTCCAACCTGTGAGCCGACTGCGGGGAAGGTGACGCCCTGCTCTCTCAGGTTCTTGATCATAGCAGATATAAGACTTAGCTGGGGGTCGTTTCGGAAATCCTCAGCCCATTCTACCATGAGGGCCTTGAGTTTCTCACATACTTTTGGGTGACCCTAGACAACAGAAAAGTTCTGATTGTTACTGTTGATTAAAACAATTGAAGCATCACAAAATTAAAGACCATTAAAATTTACCTTGTTTAACACGTTGCTAACCTCACTGGCAAACTCGCGAGAGCAAACCTCCAAATGAAAGATTTTCCCACAGTTTGACACACAAGCTCCTAATAACTGCACATGAGAAATAAAGCAAAGACTCAGTCATGTGACTCAAGCAAACAATTAATATATAGATGCAACGATTCCAGATTTTATATAATTATAGTCTAGGGGTCGGGAACCTTTTTGACTCGGAGCGCCATATATTTGGAAATGTATTTCAGTGAGAGCCATATAATATATTTTTAGACTGATTGAGAAGGGGGCGTTTACCTGTTTACTCAGCAACGGCCAACGTAGGCTATTATCATTCAATTAAAATTATGGACATGGAATGCATTAACGGAGATCAGATCAAATGTTGCAGGTAACACATATTTATTGACTCCCAGACTGAACCCAAAATGAAACAATAACACGGGGAAACTTAAGCCAAACTTAAACCAACTCAAAACACAGGGTTACTCAGGAGAAAAGGGCCAAATAGCAAGCAAGAACAAACATTATCAACAGCACGTGATTGTTAATTGTCATTAATGATTCGCGCGCACCAGCGCGTCGCCATAGAATAATGCCAGTCATCGCCCAACTAAATCTAGGACGAAGACGCTATACAAGGGGGAGGGGCTATGTCTGATTCCTCACAGGACAACTGCTCCTGCAGCCAACTGCAGCCCTGAACTGGACATGAGCAGTGGAAAATCGATGGATGGATTAAAACAATTGATATGTTATGTTTTATCAAAAAAGCCGAAATCTGCGAGCCAGATGCAATCATCAAAAGACCAACACCTGGCTCATGAGCCATAGGTTCCCGACCCCTGTTATAGTCTAATGGTGCATTAAGGACTAATTACGTTTACCACAATCCATTTTAAAATGTTATTCATTACTTGCCAAACTCAATCAAAAAACTTTCCTACTTTGGAATTAAAGAAAAATTATATTTGGTGTAACACTAACACTGATAGCCACCACTCAATGGGAAAAAAAATAAGAATAAGTAGTAAATTAGTCTCAGTATAAATACAGCTGTTCTGTGGAGGCCTCAGATGTTTGTTAGAGACATCAGTGAACAAACAGCAGCATGAACAGCAAGAAACCCAGCAGAAAGGTCAGGGGTCAAGTTTAAAGCAGGGATATCTAAAAAATTCCCATGTTTCAAACTGAAAGAGCTCTCATTCATCATACATCCAAAAGTATGTTACAACTGGGAACCAACCAAGACATGGTCGCCCAGCTAAACTGACGGATCGAGCAAGAGCAGCACTGGCAATAAGAAGCAGTCAAGAGGCCCAAGGTCACACTTGAAGAGCTGCCATTGAAAGAAGGACATAAGACTATGTATCGGAAACAGAAAACATGAGGAAGAAGGTGGTCTAGTCAAATAACACCAAAGTCAAACTTTTAGGCCTAAATGCAAAGCACAGAAAAGTAAGTAGCATCAGTAGCATCACCCTTAACAGACCATCCCAACTGTGAAACATGGTGGTGGTGGCAGCACAATTGCCATGGGGAAGCTGGTCAAAGTTGAGTAAAGAAAGATGGAACTAAATACAGTGGCATCCTGAAAGAAAACCTGTTGGACGCTGTAAAAGAGAATGAGCCCAAACATACGTCCAGGGCTATAATGGGAGGTTGTGAATCCAAAAATATTCATGTCTTAGAATATGACCCAGTTGAGCAATTCAGTGAGTAAACATTCATTAATCTTCTTGCCCACATATTCCCTAATTCTGGGTCACTGGGGTCTGTTGACGCCTATCCGAGCTCACATAGGGTGAAAGGCAGGGGAGAAACCAGAGTACCCGGAGGAAACCCACGCAAGCGCGGGGAGAAAATGCAAATTCCGCACAGAAAGAGCCTCGGCTCGGGAATCGAACACGGGACCTTCTTGTTGTGAGGCGACACCACCGCACCGCCGAGCGAGTAAACACTTTTGCGCAAAATGAAAATGGGCCAAGTCAACCAATCTAAGCATCATTACAATGTACAAAGACTTCAGTCAATAACAACAACAGTAACCTTCTTTAAGCTGATATACTTAAGTTAACATATCTTTCAATTATTTCCCCGTTTGTGATATGTGATCAGAAAACTCAGGTTTCCGATCACATCAGGGAATTTGATTCACAGATCAGAGCGTTTCATAGCCCAGCAAAAAAATGGGAAGACATATTTGATTTGTATTTATTTATAAAATCCTTTATAACTTTATAAAAATATATAAAAATAAATTGACTTCCCAGTCATTAAAGTGTGATGTGTGCAAGACAAAGACACCTAAAAACAGACCTAAATTTCTGATGACTTTTTTTTTTTTTTTAAAGGATGATGTCCCTTACTGTGGATATCAGTGTTTCAGTAGAAACCAAGTGTCCAGTGGCGTTTCTGTCTCTGCAGTTACTGCTAGGGGTTCTGGGATCACCGAGATTTTTAACCTGTGAAGTTAAAATGCTCCCATTTGTATGATTGAAATGAAGTGAGAGGCTTATTCATCTTTTCTGATCCTCCACTGGTAATCATTAACTGATTAACCTGCCCCGGTCATGTGACCACGATCTGCACAGTGTAGATCCTAAATGATCTAAATACAATATCCAACAGTAAAATTAGATATAATTCTACAATAATTAAAATAAAAATAAAAACCTACAAATTAAAAACACAGAACACAGATGAACTGCGAATGTGGGGCACCAATAGACAACACTGGTAATACTGACGCAACCGTAAGGGTTACAAGGTTATATTCAGTGTACTTTTCTTCTTGCTCCTCACATTTCTGTATCTTTAAATTAGCTTACATAAAACAACGAATAAATTACAAACAGATCTGAAGGTCAGGTGACTGCAAACTTTTGAGAATACAGTGTATCTGAGCAAGAAATAATTGGATTTGATTTTCCGTTATTGAAATTATATCCATCTTTCAATCCATTTCCTTTCAATCTTCCACCCACATGTCCAGTGTAAAACAAAAGCAAAAGATTTAGTGAACCAAAACTTACTGTCAGCGCCTGCATGGCTACATGGGGATCCTTATGGTTGACTCGCCTCATAATGGAGCGAAGGCATTCTTTCGGCCTACAAAATTTCACAAATCATCGAGCCTCAGTTGCTCTGACCCACTGGATAGAAACAATCAGCAAGAAAATTAACAGAATTTAGGATTGGACAGGCCGCTGGTTAGACTTACCCGCTGCGTGACTGTCCTATCTTATCACATATGTCCAGTATGAGACCCCAGTCCTCGGCCGTGTTCATCTCACTGGTTGCTTTCTCTGTAAAGTACACAAAAAAACTATGTTTGAAATACTCGTGTTTCTACAACCTTTAATTCCTCACAGTTTGACACCAGGGACATGAAATTTCAGGACTGGAGGATCGACGGTATCCTGTGGAGTAAAAATCCAAACTTCAGGTATATTTAGCAAAATTTTTATTAGTTGGTTTGTGTATATTTGATGAGGATTGGAGCTAAACTGTGCGGCACGGTGGCGTTAGCACGCTTGCCTCACAACTAGAAAGTGCCGGGTTCGAATCCTGGGCCGGGGACCATTCTGTGCAGAGTTTGCATGTTCTCTCTGCGCCGTGACCCCGAAGATGAATGTTTGAATGAATACTTTCTGTACCCTCTGTAGTTCAAAGTTAGCAAGACCAGGTATACCAAACCTCTCAAGCTACCATTGTTACTGACAACCATATTTGGGTCTAATTCTGGCTTTTGGTAATTATTGGGATGGATTTGTCAAGTAAAGTAAAATATATGTAACCGTCATCCTTCACAAATGGTACATTTGTGCATCATGGGGGAAAAAAAGTATCCCTCTTACACTTTTCACCTTACTATTTGATGAATGAAATTTTTCATTCATTCATCATCTTACCTGCTTTTCCCCGAATTCGGGGTCACAGCTGCACCGATCCCAGCACATATAGGGCAAGAGGCAGGGGTACACCCTGGACGGGTCGCCAGTCCATCTCATGGCAACACAGACAAACAACCATTCTCACTCACTCACGCACTCACGCACGCACGCACGCACGCACGCACACACAAATTGACCTAATCAATTGGAAACCCACGCAAGCGCAGGGTGTATTATTTATATATAATGAGGTGTGGGTTTCCTCCGGGTACTCATATTTCCTCCCACAGTTCAAACACATGCAGATTAGGTCAATTGGTTATTCTAAATTGCCCAAAGGAATGACTGTGTGTAAATGGTTGTTTGTCTATGCGTTGCCCTGCGATGGACTGGCGACCAGTTCAGGGTGTAACCCCTGGTTTTCTACCTATGTACGCTGGAATAGACCCCTGTGACCCCAAATTAGGGAATAAGCGGGTATGATGATGAATGAATGTTGCCTCACATCAACAAGGTCCCTGACAATGGGTATTTGTGTGCATATTCTCTCTATTTCCCAAAGGATTGATTGCAATGGACTAGCATCCATGACGTACCCCTGTCTTTCACCATTTTGTACTGGGTTAGGCTCCAGCAGACCCCTGTGACCCTGCCGGAACAAACGGATTAGAAGATAAATAAAGAAATAAATCTTCAAGTTGCTGCCTCAAAAGAGCAAATTAAATAATAAAAACTACGAGTTTTTATTTTAACATTTATTTATTTTAACAAACTTCAACTTTGTCTACGAAAGACGTTTGTCAACGTCTTTGTCATCTAGAAATAAGCAAATGAGTCTCTCTATTTCATGAATATGCAAATATCGATGTTACGTCAGCGCAGCTAACAGGTCAAACGCCTCTGGTTAGAATAAAGCCGGTTCGCTCCGTTAGTTAGCCGCTCCCTCCCGCACAAACACTGTAGCTTCGGAAGAAAACCCAAAGAAACAGAGGAGAGTCCGGGACATAACAACCGGTCACATATCCTCCACCTCATCTTTATCCTCGGACATTTTACATCAGTGTGAAATTATGACTTAACCCCAATCCAAATGACGTCCCAAGCTAAATGTTAACATCCGCTAGATAAATAACAGAAACCGGCAGATTTTAATCCCCTTCAGGGGTCAAATTTCACAATAAACACGGCACTCCAGCAGAAAGTCTGGATTTACACTGTTAATGGAAGAAAAACACAGAAATGGTAGGAAAATATGACGTTACTAAACTAACAACAATACAGCATCTCCTAGCCGGCCTCTGTGTGTGTGTGCTAGCTAATATGCTTCAAAGACGTTTCTGCAACTTACCAACATCTTGATCGAAAGGATTAGACGTGAACAGAGGCATCGCCGGGTTCTAAACAGGGAGAAGTGTTTGGTCCGCGGGTTCGAGCTTCTCTCGCTCACTCACTGTTTCCACTGATTTATAGAAACAACAGACATCATCAGAGTAACAGCTCGAACCCTTTACTCAATCATACACAGCCCGAACACGCTGCATTATGGGTAATATGGAGCCAGCGTCTGGGAAAGCCTTGTTTTCTACCCGTTTTTATTTTTCAAAACCCACTCGCAGTTGTTTTGTTGGCGAATCTCCTAGTCAACCGGTGCTGTCGATGCTGACGGACAGGATTTACAGCCAATAACGTTTCAGTGGGAGGAGTTTTAGAAAGACGAATAATAAACACGCTAGCGAGAACGATTGGATTTAGTGGTAAAATGTTTTTCACAATTTACGTCATGTATATTTATTTAGTTAATTTAACATAGATGATATTTGTATTTGTCATAAATTCCCTAAAACAGGACAGAGGAAAATTCATTAATCATACGGTTTAATCACATGATTGACTCTTCGTGCGATACCACGTGGTTCCACATTTAACTCATACCTGCCTGTATTACAAATTCATTCATTCATTCATTTTCTTACCCGCATGTTCCCTAATTGGGGGTCACGGGGGTCTGCTGGTGCCCATTCCAGTACACATGGTGCGATAGACAGGGGTACACCCCGACTGGTCGCCAGTCCATCTCAGGGCCACACAGACAAACAACCATTCACACGACCTAAGCTGCATGTTTTAGGACTGTAGGAGGAAACCCTATTACCTGGAGGAAACCTACCCAAGTGCCGGGAGAACATACAAACTACTCACAGAAAGATCAACCTTCTTGTTGTGAGGTGACCGTGCTAACCACTACCGTCCCTAGATTACAAATCACTACTGCTAATATTAATAATCATTATCATCATCATCATAATGAGTCATCACATTATTGGGTTACTCTCAAGCTCTTATCACCAGCAGGGGCATTTCTGTGAATGTTCCTCATTTCTGAATATGAGTTTTACTCCGGCTTCCTCCACCAGTCCAAAAAGTGTACACTGTCTTGCCAAAAGGTTGCAGTTCTTCTAGATCCAACAAGGATTCAGTGGTGGTAAGATCAGGACTTTGTGTGGAACATTGGTGTTTTTTCACTGTGGAGGTCAGGGGTTTTGCGCTTTGGGTCATTGTCATGCTGGAATAGTGTTGGAGTCTCTTAGTTCCACGAAAGGAATAATGTAATGGACTGGTGACCAGTGTAGTTTTTATTTACACTAAAGAAAATATCATTGTTCATTATCGTATTACAAAATACTTTAATGAATTCAACATCCATCATTCATATGGAAAGAGAAAGAAATGTGGTGTACACTTCTGTAGAGTGGCTGTAAAGTCAGTCATTACATACACACACAGTAAGTACTTTAATTTTAGTACATCATTTATAAACAATTATCGGGAAAAAATACATCTTGTATTTAATTTCATATAAAATATATACTGCATACAATATATGCTTGTATTAATAATTAGCTAACATAGTGATTTGTTTATCATAAAATCATAGAACTGATAAACTAGACAAAAAATCATAACCTAGTTGCCTTCATGTGGGGAAAAAGTATATTTAGAACAGAATAAACATCATTTTTATTTGTGTATCATTTGGTTTAAGCTCATTGCATTGAAAGTATTTAAGCTTATTATATTGCACTGGATACATGAAAATAGTTTCTATCATATAGGTAGATTTATTAAAAATTTATTTACAATTGTGTGCTTATAAAACATAATACAGCATTTCCACAATTACATCAAAAGGATTTTTAGGTTTATAGCTTAAGACAAGGATTTGTTGTTGTCTTCATTCCTGTCCTTCTTGTAGCAGATATAATTGTCTATAATTGGTTAAACTATGTTGCTATTCACTTGTCTTGTAACAGTGATCACCTGAGATATTCTCCATGACTGACATGTCTATTCTTCTCCTTTCTCAGGAATGGATGCTATAAAACTGGAACTTGCACTGGAGGGATAGCATCAAAAAGTAGTTTAAATACACACATTAATAAAAATGAACATACAACTGGAAATATATTCATTCATTCATTCATTCATTCATTCATTCATTTATCTTCTGGGTCACAGGGTATGTTGGCGCCTATCCCAGCTCACATAGGGCGAGATAGACCCTGGACGGGTCACCAGTCCATCTCAGGATAAACAATCATTCACATACACATTCATGCCTACAGAAAATTGTGAATCACCAATTGACCTAATCTGCATGTTTTTGGACTGTGAGAGGAAACCAAAGTACCCGGAGGAAACCCATGCAAGCGCGGGTAGAACATGCAACTCCGCAAAAAAAGATCCCTGGCCTGGGTATCAAACCCGGGACCTTATTGTTATGAGGCGACCCACTACGCCACCGCGCCGCTCGGAAATATATTCTTCTCCTTTCGGCTGCTCCCGTTAGGGGCCGCCACAGCGGATCACTCTTCTCCACACTACCCTGTCCGTTACATCTGCCTCTTTCACACCAACTACCTGCATATCTTCCTTCACATCCATAAACCTCCTCTTTGGTCTTCCTCTTTTCCTCCTGCCCGGCATCTCCATCCTCAGCATTCTCCTACCA
>JAOTRA010000034.1:10671235-10682118 GCA_026260255.1 Pseudolaguvia tuberculata
ACACACACACACACACAGGCAGACACACACACACACACACAGGCAGACACACACACACACACACACAGGCAGACACAGACACACAGGTAGACACAGACACACAGGCAGACACAGACACACAGGCAGACACAGGCAGACAGACACGCTCGCCCACAGGTAGACACGCACCCACGCAGGCAAACAGACACACGCACGCAAACACACGCACGCAGACAGACCTACCCCCCCTACACACAGTCACTCCTACATGCAATTTAAAATCACCAATCAACCTAATGTACATATTTCAGTAGGAGATACGCGGAGTACCCAGAAAAAAGACCCAAAGCCCGGGAACCGAACAGGGGACTTTCTTGTTGCGAGACGATTGTGCTAACCACTACACCACTTAAAATAATACATTATATTTTCAGTGGACAAATGGACAACATCAGGAGGGGATCCAATATTTCCCACCCCTCACTCACTCATTCATTTATTCATTCCATTCGTCTATTCCTACCCCAAGTTATAGATCCAGGATACTAAACACAAAAAAAAGAAACAATAAAAGATTTATGCAATCATACACAGACCTTGTCTAGCAGTGTATTCGTTATCCTCAATCAGCCTAGCCAGGCCAAAATCAGCGATCTTGCAAACAAGGTTTTCTCCCACTAAGATGTTGGCCGCTCGCAAATCTCTGTGGATGTAATTCATTCTTTCGATGAAGGCCATGCCATCAGCAATCTACAGGAGATCGTAGAACATTCTTTCATGAAGGCTAGTAGTATTAAGAAAACATTTAATTACATCTAATGACTAATTTAATTACAAACAAAAAACTGATATCTATGTAAGACATTATGCCATTCTTTACATAGTTCAGATGATTAGGAGAGAACTTTAAATGGCTCTGCTACAGACGATGAATGAGGGTGTAGAATAAAAAGGACTCAGGAAATGCTGGACAGTTTCCCCAGTGTATTGCTGACAGGAACTTATTTAAGCAGCTGTCCATATGATTTATGATGATTTGGCAAAATCTCCTCCATGTGTCAGAGACAAGACAGAAAGCTGGAAGGCTTAATTAAGACGGCATGGTGGTGACAGCAGAATGAGGAGGGAGGGAATACTGCAGTGGAATACACTGGTTTAACAGCGATTACACAACTTTGTGTTAAAATAAAGTGGTCCCATAGGACTGGTGCTCTAAGCGTTAAGTGGAGATATGGACGACTATGGGTGGGACATGCAGATGGTGAAATGTTACATCACTTTATTTGCTAAATTAGACAGCAGACTTAGACAAAGCAGAAAACATCTACAGCTACATTAACACTGTACTGCCAAATGTTTGTGGTCACCTGACCATCAGATCAGTGTCAGTCACCATTCCAGTTGTTCATCCCAAAGGGGTTCGGATAATTGCTTTCTGTGGAACACTAGTGTCACCCAGCATGTGATAATGGAGGTCATGGGGTTCTTATGCTCAGGGTCATTGTAATGCAGGAACACAGTCTTAGTTCCACTGAAGGAATAATGTAATGCTACAACCTACAACAAACAACCTAGACCAACTGTAGGGCTACCAGATTTGTAGCAACATTTTGGAGAGGAGCCACATATGGATCTGAAGGTCAGGTCACCAAAGGTTGTTTATATAGTGTATGTGACAGGACAGGATGCTGAAAGAATAACACAAAATGAGAATTAACAACAGTGGAAGGAAAATCACTGTGAATATCGGATTGTTCTTGCCTGTGCTGCCATATCAACCAGCTGGGGAAGTTTGAGGTATTTGCCTTCACCTTCCTTTAGGAAATCCAGCAAACTCCCTGATGGAAACACAAAGAAGCATCCAACCATTATATCACAGTGATATTTCACATCAAATACAGTGTAAAATTCATTTATTAGTACCGGATAAAGCAAGTCATCACTTTAGACAAAGACAAAGACACACTGTAAGCAACTGCTTTATCCTGTGTTAGATTAACCAGACACTATGTATCACCCATCACCTATTCACACAAAGTAATATTAACTATGTAACATGGAAGTCTAGACAGCAACACCTGCACGTTTAAATTCTGACACTGTAACGCAGGGCAAACCCCCTAACACGGCGCAAACCCCCTGTAACACGGCGCAAACCCCCTGTAACACGGCGCAAACCCCCTGTAACGCGGCGCAAACCTCTAGTGCTTCTCACCTTTGGCCATGTATTCAGTCACAATATAAATGGGTTCCTCTGATACAACAGCATACAGCGGCACCAGCTTATCATGTCTGAGCTTCTTCATAATTTGTGCCTCTTGAAGAAAAGCCTCAGGAGACATGGTGCCAGGCTTCAAAGTCTTAATCGCCACCTTAGTAGTGCCGTTCCAAGTGCCTACATAGAAAGAAAGGGAGAGAGATTGAGAGAGAGAAAGAGACATTAAATTGTAATAAAGTATTGTTAGTAACTAGACTAGAGCTCTGGAAGATAATCATTATTAAAATGTATCTCAATGCAAAAAATTATTCTGCATCGATGCATCAAATGAACAAAGTGGAAGTGGAGGCTTAGTGGTTAAGGTGTTGGACTGATACCATGTACGTCCAGTTACTACACCTGATCACCTAAAAACAGGCTTGAACATGATTGGACTGGGTTGGCCTGCGGTGAAAAAAGGAACATTCCGAAGATTGCAGAATCATCTGCCAAGACAAACTGAAGGTTGAACTTTAATAAAAAAATATAAGAAGTTTTTAGTAATAGTACCGCCTACCAGAGAACCACATTGAACCAGTACACACAGCTAGTGTTAAACAACTAAAACTAGTTAAAAACTACATGTTTTTGAACTGTGGAAGGAAACTGGATTGCCAAGAGAAAACCCACAAAATTGTGGGGAGAACATGCTACCTGGGAATTGAACCCGGGACCTTCTTTCTTTAAAGCAACTATGCTAATCACTACACCACCATGATTTGCATTTTAATTTTAAATGAGTGGAAAAACCCTTGTTGACCATCAGAGGTCAGACAAAGAGTTGGCCACCAGGACTGCACACATCTCAGCGGGGATTTTGTCCCACTTCACTTTGCAGTTTATATCAAAGTAGAGGTTTTCGAAGCTGACATTTGGCAACCTGAACCTTCAGCTACCTCCACACATTTTCTATAGGATTAATATCTGGAGACTGACTAGACCACCGCAGGACCTTTATGTGCCTCTTGTTGCCTAGGCTGTGTTTTTGAAATTTGACGGTACATGGTCTTGGCTGTCATCTATTCTATAAGATGAAGTTGTCCTGTTCCTGATCTGTTTTCTTGGTGACTATAGTCCCAGTTACAGAGCCCTCTACAATTAATGGCTCCCTTGGTTAAGGTGTGTTTCAAGAAAAAAAAATAATAATCTCATACTAAAATGTTTTTTACCTTTCTTTCTTTCAAGAAAATCTAACCCTTAACTTAAATTAATTTACAAATAACTAAAAATAAAAAGCTCTGACTATTAACTGTTCTACAATTATTGCCTCCTCCTAACAAACTAACCCCATGGTTTAAATGACTTGGCACTGGGGGTCTGTTTCTCTTCTCCACTCAACAAACGAACCCATCATTTAAATACGGCAGATGTGTGTCGACCTTCAGAATCCACATACCTAAACTATCTACAGTCAGAGAAATCATGACTCAGGAGGGATGAGGACTACCAGGATGTATTTTGCTGTTATTTTGTCTCTGACTGTTAGTCTTATCATTAAATGATACATTGATCGTTTCTTTAACAGTGGGCAAACATACAAAATCAGCAGGGAGAAAATTGCAATAATTAAAATAAAAACATTATTAAAAACCTGTTTTATATACTGTGAAGTTTAATTTTTACATTAATGTCCTGTTATCCTGGGATCAGATGGTTAATGGATTTTCTGCTAATCTTATATAGAATCAGCTTTTTAACCCAAGTGACTTTTTTATCCCTCTTTTTTTTAATGGGTCTTGCTTAGGGACCCACAGTGGTAGCTACCACTTCCCCACGCTGAAACAAGTGGTTATATTAAAAGACATATTTGATAATGCAGAATAGTTCATTAAGGTTTGGTGGTGTCATATGTAAAAACTACTAGTTTTGACCACTTTTACATGATGGATGAAAAAAAATGACACTAGTGCAGAATTTAAATATAAAATAGTTCCTGACAATTGTTTAAAATTGTGAAGGAACAAAAAGAACAAAGATCACTATAAATATTTATGAGCTCTTTACACCAGGAGATGTTTAAAAAGTCTGTTCTTAACCTTGAATGTGGGCTGTGGAAACAGGACTGCTGTGTAAAATCCTGATTAAAATCCTGAAAAGTTGGTAATTCTTACCCATCCAGACCTCTCCGAAGCAGCCTTGGCCCAGTTTGAGCTCCAGGCGAAGTGACTCACGTGGGATCTCCCAGGCATCCTTAGCCAAACCCTGAGTCTGGGGCTTCACAGTCGGGCATACTGTAGTGAGCCGGTAACAGAGCCCGTCGGCGTGCTCTAAACACAACCAGAAAAACAGTGCGTTAGGTTCATGTGTCAATAGAATAGTATGTCCAGTTAGTAATATGGAGAATAAAGAAAGAAACTGATGAGCAGGATATCTAATTTGTACCTTTGACCATCAGACAATGAGTCAGTGTACAGTACAATTTTCCCAGTAAAGTAAATGAATCGCATTAACACTTGGATTGACTTCCGTTTAAGATAATTAAGAGACCAGAAAAAATATTAAACTGTTTTAACAAGCAAAATGTAGACATGTTTTTGAGGGGGAAAAAATAACCAAAAAGCGGCTTGTAAGAAAAATTTTGATTCCAGTTCCTCTCCAAACTGTTGCTCCTAAACCTGTAAGCCCCACAGTTGTCCTGTTTGTGCCCCACAACACTGCACAATCAGAAGGGCAGTATTGGCTCAGATGGTTAAGGCACCAACTCTTAACTCCACCTATATTATAGCTGACCCTGCGCTCAGACCCCCAACCTTCCAAGATGGGATATGTGACAAACATTTTTTTTTTATTTGATTTAAACTGGTGTAACTGGAGTAAATTCATAAGGGCTGGTGGTATAGCATTTATGTAGAACTGTAGATCATAGATATCTGCTTACATAACTAAACTGATAATTTATCCAGTCATTTAGTTTTAAAATGTAACTTTTATACCATGTTTAGTGTCCTAATAGTTTTACTACAGCCAGTGGTTACAGATGTGTTGAACTACATTATGTCTCTACAGTATATGTATTGTTTGTCTACCTCTTGTCTAAACACTCAATCACAAATATTCACCTGATGGTTTTGGTGTCATTTCATCTGTATATAATGTCCATCCGTGGGACTATTCCTAGAAAAGTTCAAGCCTCTTTTTTATGTGAATGATCGATTAAACTGTATTTCAGTGCCAACGATTAATGATGGTTAAATACAAATAAAAGGTGAATATTTATTTAATTTAAGCATTTTTTAAAATATGATATAGTCGTATAAGGTCAGTAAAGAGGTTTTATAGTCTTGTTAAATTAATTTTTCAGATGTGTTTAGGTAAAGATCTTCATTAGCAATTCACCTGAGGCTTTTCTATTGTTCTTATCCATATCGGAATTCATTCATATTTTCAACCGTTTATTCCATAATTCAGAGTCACAGGGATTTTTTGTTAGAATCTATACCAACGCACATAGGGCATCCAGCGCATATCCTGGAAAGGTCGCCAGTCCATCACAAGGCACTCATAAACAAACAACCACTCAGTCCATTGCAGGGGACCATTCCCTCCTATGGGCAATTTACAAATCAACAGTCCACCTAATGCATATGTTTTTGGACTGTGGGAGGAAACCAGAAGTACCAAAAGAAACCAATGCAAAGGTGTGAAGAACATACAAACTCAGCACAGAAAGATCTCTAGCCCAGGAATTGAACCATGAACCTTGTTGTGAGATGACCATTCTAACATTAAACCAATCCGCTGAAATATATACCAAGAAATATATTGTGATGTAAAAGACTTGGCACTTGATCAAAATAATGTGATTGTCTGGCAATAATATCCCAGCGTCCTACTCATTAAACTCAATAACCGAAAATTACAATCATTAATTTTGTGGCTGAGGTAAAATAAATACTGGAACAAAGCGTATCAAGTGAGTGTATCAAACCAGTTAGCATGTCTAAAAGAACTAAAAGAGATTCAAACTTTTCTGATCTGTTCTCCACTAAAAAAAACCCTTCAGGATTGGTTCTGATTTTGGGAATCTGAGACATAAAATAGGAACACAAATCTTTATGTTGTTAATTCTGGTAGAAACATGGTTAAAGATTGGTGTACTGTTATTGTTCTGCTGTACCTGTGTAGTGTTTGACCAGTTTCTGCAGTGTATCAAACTGAGCCCTTGTAGTGATGTAGTAGCCACCGTTATCAAGCTTACGGATTTTGTAGTGTTTCACATTGTCACCTTTCAGATCATCCCAGTCGCGTATGGAGAGAGAGTAGGCTCCTGCCAGTAACACACACACACACACACACCATCTTAACACTGTTCTTACTAAAGTTTAAGATCTGACTGAACAGGCTGAGACTCACCCTTTGTTGTTTCGCTCTCTCGAACCAAGAACGTCCCTCGCTGGTTTCCCGGAACTAATAACAGTCGCTCTGCATCTTTGCGTCCCATTTTCCCAAAGTACCACCTGATTAGAGGGAGAAATAAAGATATGAACCTTCTATTACAGGTACTGTTGGACAGAAGAATGGGTGTGGGGGAAAATTTGATGCATGGAAGAGTCATGTTAGTTTATCTAACGAGTCCAGAATCGAATTCCACATTGAAACAAGATGGCGATGTTGCAGGCCTGCGTGTGTGCAAAACAGGAAAAGAATTTGTAAGCAAGCATTTGCCGCAGAAACCTAAAGTACATATTGTGCTGAATGGATTTACTAGATTAAGACATGATACTTTTCCTTCAGTTTCACAACCCTGTGCGCATAATCACTCACCAAACTACGGCAAGCCCAGAGGGGAAAATGCATTTATACACACAAGGATGCTGACGCTAAATGACGTGGTGTAAAGTTAATAAACACTTACATAATCAGTGACTGACGCAGGGGCAAAATTAACCATCAAATCAACATTTGGGAGAGGAGGTGGTGGCCTGGTGGTTGAGGTGTTGGACTGGTACCAGAAAGACCAGGGTTCAAATCCCACCTTCACCAAGCAACCACTGTGGGCCCTTTAGCAAGGCCCTTAACTTTGCAAAGCTTCCACCAGATTCTACAAAAGGGGAAGTGAATCACTCAGTGGTCAGTGGCGGTTTTATTACCATGGATTTGTGGTAGTTTCACACAGCGTTACAGGTGCCTGAGTGGAGGTACAGTATGTCCTTACAGCATTATTCAAGGGTTTTAATAATCTGTTGGTTCCATGTGTCATTCCGAGCTTCAGTTCATCCTGAACACTTTGTTTAAAGAACATTTATTCAATCCAAAATAATCAGTTTAACATGGATGACGTCATACAGAAATTCCAGCTACACAAAAGGTAGAGAAATTCAGATATAATATAAACGAGTACAAAAATTCCTCTCTTCTCTTTGACATGGATGATCTTTCATACATTAAATGAAGAATGCTCAAAACTGTTTTACACATCGGCAGCAGTTTCATTCTATTTTTAGTAGAAATAAAAAAACAGAAGCTGTGTAATAGACATCATCTTGGAAGCGTCATGACTATTTAGCTGTTTTTATTTTACCCTGGTAGTGGCTAGACATCTTGGTGGCAAAGGACATTAACCTGAAAGTTTAACATTTTTACATTAAAATAGCAGGAAGAGAGAGCAGGAAGGACGGGGGAGGAAGAAAGAGAGAGAGGGATGGAGAGAGAGAGAGAGCCAAAGGGAAAATTATGGACTCTTTTGTGATCTGGACTCCTGGATGTTGTGCTGACAGCAGGACTGGATGAGTGTCTTACTCTTCGGCCTGGATGGAGTCCGCCGGGGCCACATAATTACTGGGAATGTAGCCCTTTTTGCCGGTGTTGATGGACCGAGCCTCCCACCAGTCTCCCTCTCTGTGAAAGTGAGACCGCACATTAACATGATCAGACATGAGGCCAAAATCTGATGTCAAGTAAAAGTAGTTTATAGAGAAATTTCAAGTCAAATTAGAGGAAAACTAACAAATATTTACTCAATTAAGCATAAACAAAATGAAACTACTCAAGTCGTTCTTCTGTTCTGATTAACACAAAGTAAAAAACCCCGAATTTCAATCCATCAATTTATCTCAGTCCTGTGATGGACATTAACATCACATCACCTGTCGTGTACACACACACACACACACACACACTATCATTTTTTTAGGATTGTCTTAAATTATACACACAAACCAGTCTATAATCAAAAGCAAGAAAGAATCCAATAATTACACAGATTTACAGCTGCTCCTCATAATACTATAGTTTTCTGTTCAATATCTTTATATTTATATATTTCTTTACTTTTAGCAGTGGCATCTATCCATTCATATAATAAAGATTCAGGACTACCCATATCTGAACATCATTAGAAGCTACACAACCTGTACATACAGTCTTGGACATCAACAACACAATAAAAGGTAAAGGACAATATTATCATTATTAAAATAAAAGCTGTTATTAATGTAATAACAAAAACCCTGTGAAATTCAGTGCAGTCATCTAGCCATAAACAGCCAATCAATGCATCACTAGTCAGTTGTGGGCTCACGTGTTATTGATGATCTGAAATCGATCTCCTTTTTTAAAGGACAGGTCATCGGATGTTCTGGCTTCATAGTCGTATAAGGCCACAAAAAAGGTCACACCACCTAAAAAAAAAACAAAGAAAAACAGTGTAGTGTCACATGAATTTTTATAGATTGGGTTAAAAATGAATGAAGAATCTTTGATGTGTTTTTATCAACAAACACAGAAATTCCCGTAATCTTAACATGACATTAGGAAAATTATCAGAAGAAAGAAAATACTGCACAACATTCATTCTTCTCACCCCCTTATTCCCTAATTCAGGGTCACGGAGGTCTGCTGGAGTCTAACGCAGTGCACGTAGGGCCCCCTGGATGGGTTGCAGTCCAGGGTCACACATAGACAAACAACCATTCACACACACATTCACTCCTATGGAAAATGTAGAAATCACCAATTCGACCTAATCTGCATGTTTTTGGACTGTGGGAGGCAACCGGAGGAAACTTAACACGCACAAATCAGGTCTAGAAGACATCAGAACTTCTGTCCACTGTGGGGCCTGGTTCAAAGGTCATATTGGAGAAAACATGCTTACGTGTAAGTGGATGTAAACAGTTTTATGAGTCAGGGATGAGATATGGTAGTGATGCATATTTTGAACAATAAATAAATAAATAAGATTTTTTTGTTACAATATTACCAGTCTTCAAATGTAGAATTATTTAAAAAGTGAACTTAAATCTAAAATAAATAAATGATTCTTTTTCTGAAAGCCACAGAAAGCCGCAGCTGAGGGATGAGCCACCGGCTGCCGAACCCTGTCATAAACTGACCGACAGAAACCCAGTGATCCGGATTACATACAATTTAATTAAGCCTGGTCAGTCGCAACCCCTGATTATCTCTCTAGACCTCTGCTTCCAACCAATACTGTCCCGATTTTCCCAACAAAATCAAACAGGTATGATGAACTTTGTTCATATCATATATAAAAACAAAGCAAAGCATCCAGTCCTTCAGGATAAAAGCGGAAATAAATCCTAAAACCTTTAATGCAATAATTAAGCTACATTTACAGCATGTAACCCAATACCAAAAATAATAATAATTTCAGGCCTCATTCATATATAGAAAAAAATTCAAATTAGCATCTATAATGTAAGCAACTAACGCAGTATAAACAATTACGCGGTGGAGTAGTGGATAGCATGGTCGTCTAGAAGGTGGTCCACGGGTTCAATTTGCGTGGGCTTCCTTCGGATACTCCAGTTTCCTCCCACAGTCCAAAAACATTCAGGTTAAGTGATTCTAAATTATTCATAGAAGTTTGTCTATATGTGCCCTGCAATGGACTGGCAACCCGTCCAGGGTGCATCATTGCCTCTCGCCCTATGTGCGCCGTAATAGGCTCCAGCAAACCCCAGTGACCCCGAATTAGGAATTAAGCAGTTAAGGAAATGAATGAATGAATGATATACTATTATATAATGATATACATACACACACACACACACACACACACGCACGCACCGCATTTTCTGGACTATAAGCCGCTACTTTATTCCTAGGTTTTTAACCATGCAGCTTATCTTTAGCAGATAGAACACGCACGCCAAAATTACTAACTAGTAATTTTTTTCAAATCCTCACCCCTTCATCATGGAAACCACACAAAAAAGTGGTCAGAAGAATTTCACAAAAACCGTCCGCATGCGAAAAGCATCCCAACAGCGTGGAGTGCTGTGAAAGAATCCACCATCACCAACGGGTTCTGGGTTTTGCTACGCAAACCAAGCGGCGCTCCTTCAGATCGAACTTCACCAGAAGAGGACAGTAATACAGAGTGGTAAATAAATACTGGATATTTTCTCTTGGTTCTGTACCGTTTTAATTAGCAAGGTTGTAGCCGTGTTAATACATGTACATTTTCAGTACAATCGTTATGTACATGCAGTAAATATCTCATTTTTCAACATAGATATCTGCGGCTTATAGCCCGGGAAAAAAATCTTTTTTTTTCTTTCACAAAATAAAGCGGATGCGGCTAATATGTAGGTGTGCTCTAGTCCAGAAAATACACACACACACACACACACACACACACACACACACACACACACACACACACACACACACACACACACAC
>JAOTRA010000034.1:10724842-10749715 GCA_026260255.1 Pseudolaguvia tuberculata
TTTATGGATGTGGTGAAGGAAGATATGCAGGTAGTTGGGGTGAAAGAGGCAGATGTAGCGGACAGGGTAGTGTGGAGCAGCCGAAAAGAGAAGAAGATGATACAGTATACAGTAGTGTGTAACATATGGTATTTATAAATACGGGTGTATACAGTTATGGTATGTATGATACAGTATACAGTAGTGTGTAACTTACAGTATTTATAAATATGGTTGTATATAGTTAAGGTATGTATGATACAGTATACAGTAGTGTGTAACATACAGTTTCTATAAAAATGGGTGTATATAGTTATGGTATGTATACAATAGTGTGTAACATGCCGCATCTATAAATACGTGTGTATATAGTTATGGTATGTGTGATACAGTATGCAGTAGTGTGTAACATATGTAACAATGTACAATCAGCTGTTCAGTGCAGAAACATACATAGGAAAAAAGCTATTTTTCATTCTGTTTGTGCGGCTCTGAGGCAGAAGTGGGAACAGTCTATGGTTGGGGTAAGATTACTGCCACTCACAAACAATGTTCCTTGTAAATGCTTTGCATGGTGGGTAGTGCTGGTATGATTTCAACACCCTCTGAAGACCTTCCAAATTTTGATAGTAACTAGGCTCCTTACATTTTGTGCACTTGTGGTTAAAATATTTGAAATATAAATGTGAGCAAAGCTTCTATCTTTATCAATCTTCATCAGTCTCGGTTCCTGCAAGTTCTTCTTTACCCTGCCAGTCAAGTCAGCCACACTCATCCTCTCTATTCCCATCATGAAGAGAGAAACCACAGGGATCTCGCCATTGCTAAATTAATGTTAATGCCACAGTGAGCTTGTCATCACTTCCTTCTTTTATTGATGGCCTCAGATATGAGTGAAGCGGTGTGTAATTGCCCATCAACAGGCTGTTAGCGGAAAGTGCTTCAAGTGAGGCTAGAAAGGGAATAGAGGGTATAAATATACAATCTCAAACCTGCAAATCAACAGTGGTCTCGAGTTACAGTAAACAATTTTGTTTTGAGGAAAATGTCAGTATGGTACATCTTTCCTATAAGAATATAGAGAATCTGTCTGTTATGTGAATATTATTAATATCTTGATATTCCTACAAAATTCAGACTTGCTTTCTTGTATCAAATAGACCATGAGCAATAAAAGGGCCATTTGGCATTCCAAAAGGCACAGAGGTGCTGATAGTGATAATGGCCTGTAGGACAACAGGGGTGTGTGGGTCTATTAAGGCTCATTCATTTTACGAGTGGTTGCAGCTGTAATTTGCTGATTGGTCAGTTTGAATTTCTTGCATTTGGTTCTTAGTCACTTGGTCATAAATAATAAATATAAAAAGAAGATTATAAAAGAAGATTGGGTTTTTTTCTTTCTCTGTTTTATTTTCTGTTCTTTGCTTGTTCTCTCAGATCTTTCACTCTATATCTTCCTCTCTTTCCATGTCAAGTAACATTTGACTTACATGCTGGGTACGATTACCGATAGTTTTTACCATTCTTCATCTATTTTGTAACAGATTCTAGTGTAACTGTGACAAAATATTGTCATTAAACCTTGAATAAAGTGTTGAGACAGACTGGCTTTTAGACTTAGGAGGTGGAACAAGACATGCAGTGCAGGTGGATCTGAGAAAGCAAGGTGCTATGAGGCATGCAGCTACTGTAAGCGTAGCAGTGGTGTGTGAAAACCTGGTTACGTTGAAAATAACATGCATCCTGGATCATCTGCAGCGGGCAGATCGCACTCAGAGTTAGACCTGCCAGAAGTGAATTACAGTAGTCAAGTTTCCAGATAAATAGAGACTGCACAATTAACTGAGCGGCCTGAGTAAATATGAAAGGTAGTATCCTCCTGGTGATGCGGTGGACAAACCTGCATGATCATGTAACATTTGCATTATGTGATGAAAATGATAAATTATTGTCTATAGTTGTCCCAAGGTTGCAAGCAGTGGTTGAGGGGGATTGTAGAATTGTCTAAAGTGATTGACAGTGCTTGACCTGGAGATGAAGAGTAAGTAGTTTGATGGGACACCAGCAGTGAGTCTGCGTGGAGTAGACATGGTTCCTCTCTATTTAACCTGATATGAGCGGTCTTCCAAGTAGGAAGCAAACCACTGCTATAATGTTCCATTAATGTTGACGTTGTTCAAGGTGGACAGCAAGATCTTGCGGTATAAATGCAGCTGAAATGTCTAAAAGGATGAGGACAGATGACAGTTTGAATGTTTTGGCCGCATGCAGCTTTTCAGTGACTGTCAAGAGGGAAGTATCTGTAGAGTGAGTTGGTTTGAAGCCAGGCTGGTTGTGAACTTAGAGGTTGTTTTGTGTAAGAAAGAGGGACAGTTAATTATAAACAGTATATTCAAGTAGTTTGGCAAGAAAAGACAGAAGAGATACCGGTCTGTAGTTGCAACACTTTCCCACATATTCAGCTATTAGAACTGTTCTTATTTCTGTAGTTGGTGTAAGTGGTAGTGGGTGGTAATAGACAAGAAATGTGCAGTTTTACATCATCATGCTGTTAACGTTTCTTTAGTCTGAGACATTTTAGGCAAACCACCCTTACAATTATGTATAGATTTGAATAGGTATCTTTAGATAATATTGCCAATATAGGCAATATTGTGCATGTGGTTACAATAATTATAATACATGTAATTAGAACATGTGTGAGCATTATGGCACCAGAATCCACCAGCCAAAGAAGATAGCCCTCTCCTGATTAATGAAAACCATTGCTTCTGCTTCTTCTCTGCTTCTGAATTTGGAGACAGAAACAGCAAGAAGATACGCATTAACAATTCCTTTACAGGTGCTAACAACATTTGGTTTCCTGGCAACTGGTTCTTGCCAATAGGATCTCAGTAAGCCAGTCATCCTTAAGCAAAGGCAGCTGTATGGGATGGGATCATATCAGATCTATAAGGTTCCCGTACAATGCAATTGAGCAGGTCCCCACTGAGAACACACAAAAATCTTGTATATGTCATGATTTACATACAGTGAAATTAACACGTAAATGTGTTTTTTCCATGCCAACTTGCGTCTGGATCACGCACATTTCTTGTGTTTTTGTCCATTGGCGCCTCTTAGAGGCAATAAAGTGAAGTTGCAAAGACAAGATACAAAGTATTATCCAGCATGTCTACCTGGTATATAAGGTTCCTGTACGATGGAAGTATATAAGGTTTTTGTAAGATGCAGCTGACCAGCCAAACATTATAGCGCATTGGTAGCCAGGTTTGTAATTCCACCAATCAACTCTACCCAAATATATAAATATAGAAAACTTCTACATATGAAGAATTAATCCGCATACAGGAATCGGAAACATATCCATTCAATAAATATGTGAATAATATATGATGCAAATAAGAAATATTGTGTCAAGCTGGCAGGCTTAAACACGTGTTAAGTGTAGGTTATCGATCCATAGTTTAAAATCTCTGGGCTTCTCTGCGCACATTGAAAATTAAATGCAGACTGGTAAGCTGTGTTTACCAAAGTTAAGCAAATAAAAGAATTAATGATTATCTTTGAGTCAGTAAAGTAGAAAATTCAAGCATAATTGTAATTCTGCCATTAATAACATTAAATGTTGTTCTACAACCGAAAGAAGTACCACCAATTCACTTTTCTTGAAGTTTCATTTGTTGCCATTTTTTTGCTGTTTAATTTTGCCAAGTCAAAAACTCATTGTGTATTTAAATCAATTTAAGGACAGAGAAAGGTGGAATGTTGTGCTTGTGTGCTCATTTTCATGTTAATTAGGATGTACACATAAATTTTTTGTGCATCACACATTTACCATGTGTCAATGTGTGGTTTCAACAATATAATTGGAAATAGAGACATTCATAATTTTTTTACTTTTTTTATTTTTCAGGTGACTGTTAATTTCTCTAGTGGGCAAAATTAGAAATTAATGAGAGTAAAGTGTCACCCACAATAGAGGCAACTCTCTTCTCAAACATTGTAAGTTCAATAACTCCTGTTCAGTCCACACATTGTCTGTGTGTAGCAGCTCTCTGCTTGACTTCTACCTTTATGTCAGGTGCTTTGCCATGGCTATATGGCGATTTGAGGAGAGCTCTAAGCAGAGATAACCCTGAGATGTTTGCTGGACAGAAATCTGCAGCTCAATAATTATGTGGGATGGGCTTAACAATGAGAAGAATCTTATCTTCAACATTTCTCTGACCTGCACTATTGTTCCTAGGATTAGGACATTATACCTACTACCATTATACCTACTACCAGCATGCAGGAGGTGCTACAGCAAACATGCTGGTGTAGATCCATCTGTCTTTGTATGTTGACAAAACTAAAGAGATAATTATTGGCTTCAAAAAGACACAGTGGGACCATTCTCCAATAAGACATTGACTCTGTAGATGCTGTAAAGCTCACCAAATTGCTTGATGTCCACTTGGCTGTCTATCTGGTGCAGTCAGTCAACAGCAACATATCTCTGAAGATGTGGCTCTTTGTTGTTTTGTGAAATTATGTTGCTTTGTCACGGTCCTGCAAAAGTCATTGTTTAATTTCATTAGTAGATTTGCTATATATTATTAAAATTACAATAAATAAAACTTCTTAAACTGGGATTTGACTTTGAGCTGCATCATTGCCTAGTTTGGGATCTACACTGTTTCAAACCTTTCCAAAGAACAGCTAAGAAGATCATTAGACTCTCTCCCCTCCATCACAGAAAGCTACACTACACTCTGCAGCCACAAATTGTAACAGGCTAAATTGCACATGAATGTATTCCTGATTTTTTTAAGGATAGTGAAAGTTGGCGAATCAATAAGATAATGAAGCAAACCTAGAGATGAGTGGGCAGCCAACTAGCAGTGGCTGCAACTGCTTTCCTTCCAACATAACCGCAATGGAGATGGAGTAGATATGGCAAAGTAGACCATCAAAAGACATTGCTTACAAACAGACACGCTGACACATCTGCACAGATCGATCAAAGAATACCAACCCAAACCAAAGAATAGCAACCTATCCATAGAATACTGACCCAACCCAGTAATACTGACCTATCTAAAAATACAGAGCCATATAAAGAATACCAATCCATACAAAGAATACCAAGCCATCCATAGAATACTAACCTATCCAAGTAATAATGACCTATCTAAAGAATACCAAGTCATCAGAAGAATTCCAATCCATCCAAAGAATAACATTGCATCCAGAATACCAAAAAAATGCAATTCTAAGAAAGTATGGTCATTTCTTTTCTAAAAACAGATCAACACAGTGATTGTGCTCAGCATGACACTATAGAAAACACAAGAATCATGGGAATTTGCAGGCACAGGCACTCCCCACCCCTTGAAATTGAAAAGTCAGTAATGTATTTAATTAAGGAGATTTTTGATTCCAAATGAAAAGTTAATCAGCTCTACATGAGTGACTAAGAGGCCTTATAGAGCATTGAAACAATGATGGGTGAATACCAGAGAAATACCAAGACTAACTCCTATTGTACTGCACCCAGACCTCTGAGTGCCCTAAAAACAAAGCTCTAAATGTTAAAGATTTAAAAGTGCTGTAACCAGCACCCTCCAGGAGAGAGCACTCTCTTGAGTATTCACAGCCATTGCATCTCCTTTAATTTTATAAGCACACATATGTAGCTATATACATATCTGAAGTAATATTAGCCTGCCTAAATGCTGAGCAGTTTTGTTATGGTATTGCTTATTTTCTTTGTTATTGTCAAATGCATCTCATTTAATCACAGCTTTGTTTTGCTATTCTGGCATATAATTATTATGTTTACAGACCTTTGCTTTTTTTTCCAATAGATCCTCAAGCTGGCTTCCACAATCGTTCTTTAAAATATAATGATCTAATATAATGATATAATAAGCGTTTAATCAAGGACAATACATATTTTGCTTGGCTTGCCAATATTTTAAGCAGAATGAATGAATTAATTAATTAACTAATTACTTAATTCATACATTAATTAATTTATTAATTCATTCATTCATCAAATGTACATGTATTTGAACTGTGGGAGGAACCCAGAGAACCTGGAAACCTAGCAAAATACGAGTTCTTCTAAGACCTTACCACCTCAGTGTGCATGTTCTGGAAGAAATGGGAGGCCCTATCTGGTGGTTGCATTTCAGTGGACAGAATTCTGTTGTTCAACATGCGATGGAGATAAGCCTCCTACAGCTTAGGGGACCAATCTATATTTAGCTTCACAGCTACTCTTCAAGCAACCCTCACTAGCTTGTGATATTCTGGGGTACATGAATCTGGGGCTAACTGCATAGAGAAAAATAAAAACATTAACAGATGATATAACTGAAAATAAACCAGGGACATTAGAGCAGAGATGTGACAAATTAAACATTATTATATTAGATAAAACAAAAAAATTAGTCCTCTTATCCCAGCAAACTGACATTTTGCTATACAGACATAAATATAAGCAATAATATCCCCTAGCTGCAGTGCTTCTTATTTCAGCAGCATGTAATTAGATAGAATTAGATTAGAGTATTCATTGCTAAAAGCTTTCCCAGAATGATAAAGTAAATGTTTAAAACTCAGTTACCATGTGTAGGAGGATCCATATTCACATTTGCTATAATCTTAATAGTAACTCCCTTGTTTATCTGAAAATGTTCTTAGGAAAAAAAGGAAAAGATTAAAAAAAGGGGGTGCCTTAAAGAATCTGCACAGAAATACAAATGGTGGTTATGTACTAGATGTGATTTCCTGCAGTTGAAAGGTGTTAGGCAATTTAACTTTCTTTCTGGAAGCCAGTGAGGAAATATGGCTTTGGAATGTTTAAACACTGGAATAGGTCAATATTTTACTAAGTTTATGATGTTGCCTTGATTAGTCATCAGGACATTTTCTCAGCTGAAAATCTTGTAATGCCATGTAAAGCACTTCGTTGATTAAAAAAAAATCATCTGAAGAAATTGCATAACCACATAAATTGCATATGTGAAAAAAACCTACATTAATTTTGGAAGCTATAGTAAGAAAAAATGTTTACCACTTAAGCTTTTGTTTTACGGGGCGAAATTGTCACAAAGAACTTATGTACTCAAGGACCATCCATCAGATTTGGTTACCCAATTTCATCTTTTTTCTCAACTTCTATCCATCTGTGGTTCAAAATGTTTGTGACATTTTTCACGAACCAGAAAGTGTGACTGTGTGATGATACACACCGCAAACCCAAATGGCAGAACCTTTTTTAATGTCAGCCTGAATAAGCAGAAATTAATTACATATAAAGTCGGTCTAATTCCTTCTGACATCTTTATCTATGCACTGATGGTGGTAAGTGTCAGAGTGAGCTTTGGTGTCTGATGTTGAAATGAATGACAATGAAAATAAATTGTCTTTTTACACCCAGACTAAAGCACTTGGGATGACCTTAAGCTAAGCCTAGAGGGACCTCGTGGCTGCATTTGTATTCCACCATCATTCAAGCCATCCATCAAACTTTAAGGTCAAAGCCGATTGCTGGTCATTCTATTAAAAATCCAGACACGTGTTTTTGCTGCTATTTCCAGCTGGTTTGTTGAATACTATACTTGAACCTAGTGCCAGGCGGTGTGACGGTATACACTCATATCGTAGAATAATTTATCAACGTTAGATATTTTTTATTCTGTGTATGCTGCAACATGTAGATGTGGGTGTTGCTGACTCACATGCATAAGCTAAAGCAAGACCAGAGCTAGGCTGAGGTCTCGGGGTTATTGTTTTTGTGCTTCCAGTTTAACTACCAGTATATATTTATACCATGCGCATCAGGCTATTTTCATATTTTGCATACTTCAGTGCTTTTGCATTCTAAATGTAGTTCTGTGTAATAGTTCTGTGTAATTGTCAAGCAACATTGAGCCTCTGTCATTATGTGTGCCAGTAAATTAATCTTTCGCATTTTACTTTCATTTTCATTACACTTCCGAACAGATTGTGTTCATAGACTGGCAGCACTGATGCTACTGATGCTATGTGGCATCAGCGATGCTACTACGATGCCACTCGAGTTTTTTTTGTTTATGTTTTTCAAATGCAAGAATTATTTAAGAGGTATTCATTTTGTATATGTAAAGAGATGTCACATAAGGGGAAAAGGAAAACACATGATTATATAGAGTACAACATATAGTGATGTAATGTTTTCGTCGCATATCCGATCTTAGTAAGTTGGGGGTCAGAGCGCAGGGTCAGCTATTGTACAGCGCCCCTGGAGAGCAAGAAGGGTTAAGGGTCTGCTCAAGGACCCAACAGTGCGGAGGTGTGGCTAGAACCCAGGTCTTTCTGGTCTACCAATCAACAACCGGCACCATTGAGTCAATAAGCAGCCTTTGTTACAATTACAGTTACAGTTTAGCATTTGTTTTTTACAACTGAGCAATTGTGGGTTAAGGACCTTGCTCAAGAGCCCACAGTGGTTGTTTGGTGCAGGTGGGATTGGAACCTCGTTCTTCCTGGTATTAGTCCAACACCTTAACCACTAGGCTACCATTTTCCCCCTTTGTAACAATAAGATCTTTTTACAGGAATTTGGCATACCGTGGAATATGCTGTTAAATTAAGGTTAATCCTGGTTCATCTTGTATTTACTGGTTTCATAAAGGCACAAATAAAAAAAGAAAACACATTCTTTTTAATTTCCGAATCATTTATGTTTATTTGTTAGATAAAGCTATTTTTGTTGATTTTCCAGAATAGCTTAAATTTAAATAACTATATCATAAATATATAATGCACTGAGATGGACTGGTGACCTGTCCAGGGCATAAATTTGCTTCTTGCCCTATGTGTGCTGGAATATGCTCCATCAATTAACATAAAATATATTAAATAAATATTTTGCTGCCCTGAGATGGACTGGCAACCCTATGTGAGCTGGGACCTCATGACCCATAATTAAGAATAAGCAGGCAAGAAGATGAATGAATGAATATTTTGCTGTTCACAATTAATTTGGAAATTAGTTTGCATTTCCACAGCCACAGGACATTGCTTTTTTCATAGGGTTTTTCCTGTGAAATGCTCAGACCAGCAGTAAAGCAAATTCAGAGCATGGTAGTGAGTTGTTCTTCAAGGATACTAAGATCAAATTAAGTTGTGGATTCTAATGAGACTAATGAAGTGAGCATGTGTGCTCTTTTAGAAATTCTGCCCCAGTGTTTAAAGTAGCCATTAGGTAGATTAGTTGTCATGCCCTCTCAGTCACTGCCACACTCTCCCGAATACTAATCCTGCTCACCTGTCTCCTGTTCCAATCTAATCACGCACACTACTTAAACCCACTCCTCGAACATTGTGCATCCAAGCTCGTTCTAAGAAGCTAAAAGAACAGCGAAAGACTCTCCGATAATAATACCGTTCATTCTCTGTGTTTACTTGTTTCTGTCAGTGTTCCAGTGTTCTCAGGATCCCGATTGTGTCTGCCATGTCGTGTGCTTGATTGTTCGTCTGTGTCAGCATCTGTGTCAGCATCTGTGTCAGCATCGGTGTCAGCATCTGTGCCCAAGTCACCTCTCTGCCCCAATCTCGCACCTGCCCTTCCTGCACTCTCTCTTTGTGTGTCACCTGTCCGAAAATAAAAGAGCTGTGTTTAATGCGAAGTACCTGTCTGTGGTTCTCTAGCGTATGGAACGATACATGGAACGATACAACATCGCTGCACAGATGAGTGACCCCGACCCGATCGCCGCACTGACGGACATTCTTCATCAAGTGCTGTCATTGCAATCCCCGCCGCCTACGTCACCCACTCAACCGGATCCAGTCACCACACCTCACGCGTCCAGTCCCATGGCTCAGCCAGCGACCTTTTCTGGCAAATCGGAGGAGGGAGACGGATTCCTGTTACAATGCTCAATGGTTTTTTCCATGCAGCCTGATCTTTACCCCACCGACATTTCAAAGATTGCTTACATAATTTGCTTAAATTCCGTACCTTGGCAGCAAGCAGCGGGTGGAATGAAAGAGCACTATTCACTTCCTACCGGCAGGGTCTCAACCAACAACTCCGTCTTCAATTAGCTGCTTACGATGATACCTGTGGGTTGGAACGTTTCATTCAACACTCAATTCGCTGCTCTGATCGCATGGAAGCTGCACACGAGGAGTCAGCCCAATTTAACACCCACCCCCGTTTGCCTGAACCAATGCGCCCTCTAGTGACTAGCCCGGAACTGATGCAATTAGATGCAGGCCATCTCACTCAGGGAGAACGCCTCAGGAGGGTGAAGGATTGTTTGTGTCTCCGGGGCCAAGGGCCACTTCTGAGGTTCCTGTCCTGTTCGTCCCACAGGCCCGGGTGAATGCTATTCATTCCATACCTGAAAAGATGAACCCGCTTACCACGTTTGTCAAAATCAGATTTAAGACCTCATGTCTATCTGTTCCAGCGCTCCTTGTCTCAGGTTCTGCAGGGAACTTCATCTTCGGGGATCTCTGTCAATCCCTACAGCTCCCCACAGTGCCAACCAAAAGCCAATATCAGATCTGCTCGATAACTGGCACCCACATTACTCCCAGGTGTGTAAGCCGTCTAGCCGATCCAATTACTTTGCAGGTGGGACTATTACATACAGAATCTATTCATCTCCTGGTTCTAGAGGGCACCACCACTGAAGTCATTCTGGGACGGCCATGGTTGGTTCGCCACAACCCAGTTCTATCCTGAGTGTCAGGGAAGGTTGTAAGATGGGGTGAAAACTGCTTTCATGGATGTTTTCCTGATCTCCCTGTGATCTCAGGATGCCCAGTAACTCTAGGTTCCTCCACCCTGAAGAGTCCACTAGAGAACATATCTGTGGACATTCCCCCAGCATAGAAGCAGTTCAAGGACCTTTTCTGCCTCAGGAGAGCGACCCAACTTCCTCCTCACCGGCCATGGGACTGCGCCATTGACTTAAACAGGTGCGCCAGAGCCTAAGGGGAAAATCGACTCACTCTCCCTCCCGGAGAGGAGAGCTATGGAGGAGTACATTAGTGAGGCCCTCAGTCAAGGGTAAATCCGGCCTTCCACATCACCAGCGGCCTCTTGTTTTTTCTTTGTCGGGAAGAATTATGGGGGACTGAGACCGTGTATCAACTACTGAGCCTTAAATCGAGTCACTGTCAAGTTCAAGTACCCTCTTCCCTTAGTTCCTGCTGCTTTGGAAGAATTTAGAGGGGCTAGAATCTCCACTTAGCTGGATCTCCGGAGCGCGTACAACCTAGTCCGCATTCATCAACCCCACGGGACATTATGAGTAGCTGGTAAGGCCAGATCTCGCACCTGCCCTTCCTGAACTCTCTCTTTGTGTGTCACTCGTCCAAAAATAAAAGAACTGTGTTTAATGTGAATTACCTGTCTGTGGTTCTCTAGCATAACATTATTACAGTCAATGCTTACTAATTGAACATTCAAATGAAAAACTACTTTCTCTATATTGCTTGGGCCAAAAGACCAAGTCAGCTACCTGGTTCTAGAGGGCGCCACCACTGAAGTCCATTTGCATGGGTCCATTATTTATGGCTGTTACTGCACTTGTATGCATCACATATATTGTTTTGTCCTCTTTTTCTATCTCTCAAATACACATATGCCCACACAGAAACATGCACACAGGCCAACATTATAGCAGTGTCCCCTCATTATCCTCAGAATACACTGAGGAGTTACTTTCTTTTTTTTGAGAGTGATTCATTGTTGGGATAACCGGAAAGTTCGGAGTTCAAGCCCCACTTCTGTCTGTCCTTGAGCAAGATCCTTTTTACTGTAGGCTGCAGAGGCTAGGAAATATGATCAAAAACCAGAGTGAGACAAAATGGGGAACCGAAACCCTTGGCGAGATCAGAGGGAGAAGTAAGAATGAGATTGAGGCAAGAACCAGGTAGAGTCAAGAGAGAGGAGCGTAAACAAGGCCATAGGACAGGCTCATAAGGAGAAAGTAAAATCAGGATAGGGCCTAAAGAGGCAGCAAGGAACACAGCAAAGCATCAGGCAGTGCACAGGGGACACAGATATGTCCTCAGCCAAGCAAAGGGCCGGAGCAACATCCTCAGCAAGGGGGCAGAACTACTTCTAAATTGTCGAGAAGGGGGTGCATTTATTAAGAATGCCAATGATGGAAGCATATGGCAGACATCACAGACTTATACTGATAACCAAAAATATGTTATCCATCAGGAGTAAAAAAGAAGATTCACAGAAGCCTTGGACAAAAGAAACAAAATTTTGGAAGCAGGTCACTGAAAATGGCAGTTGTGAGATTGGATTGTAGGGGCATAGAAAAATCAAAGAAGTTGTGTGTCTAGCAGAACTTGTTTAAGATCAGAGAGGGATTGTGTGAATTGAGTGGTGGAAGGATTTGCTGAGGAGTCTGGTGTACCATTACACATACTAGATGAATAAAAAAAATGTTTTATAAAACAAGATTGTTACTATTTTATTGTTAAGGGACTAAAGCTAGCATCCATTTGCTTGATGCTGTCATGTTCTTCATTTATTGAAAACTAAAATATTGTCAATTATCTGAAAACCCATATGCTTCTGAGGCATCACACTAGCAAACATTTCTACCACAAACACGTTGAGGTCCGTGAAGACATTCGGACAAGAGTGTCAGGAGTTATTTGTGATTGGCGATCTCTGCAAGAATGAAAGTGAAAATTTATAGAACTGTAGTGAGAACTGCAATGTTGTACGGTTAAGAGACAGTGACGTTGTTAAAAAGTACAGGTGGAAAAGCTGGAGGTGGCAGAGTTGAGGATGTTGAGATTTTCATTGGGAGTGATTGGGATGGACAGGATTAGAAATGAGTTTATTAGAGGGACAGCACATGTAGGATGTTTTGGAAACAAGGTGAGGGAGGCTAGGTTGAGATGGTTTGGACATGTGCAAAGAAGGGATATGCAGTATATTGGTAGAAGAATGCTGAGGATGGAGTTGCCGGGCAGGGATTTAGGTGCTGAGGTTGAAGGTGTCAGGCAAGGGGACTATAAGTCACACTTAAAATCCTTAAATTTTCTCAAAATTTGCCTTATAATCATATGCCTTATATATTAAGCAGGCTAACAGGGTTTAATGCATCCATGGGTTTGGGTTTCTCTCTCTCTCAACTCCAAGATTAATCCTGGACTAATCCTTTTTTTTAATCCCTTCTTCAGCACTGCTTAATGCACCTTATGTATGGAAATACAGTATATGAAAATACCTCATGTATAGAAATACAGTATATGAAAATATTCCTGTTCATTGATACAGCGCCCTATAATCTGGTGTGCCTTATATTCTGGAAAATACGGTAAACAGTCTTTTTTGCCTTTTTTTTAACTTTATTGTAAATTCTAACTATTACATTAATCAAAAATGAGTTTTTAATCAGTTTAGGAAGTGTAGAACATCCGACACTTAAAATCATTCATGCTTACTCTCACAGTTCTAGTGCCTGTCAAGCAGATGATAACTCTAATTAGCATGCCCATATTGTTGTTTTTTTGTACGCTTGTGGGATTTTCTTTTTAATGGAAAAGCAGACAGCCATGAAAAAATTCGGAAGACCCGCTCACTGCTTTCCTCTCTGGAGGCTACATTTGGACAAACAGCATGACTTTTAGTCTTCTTGCACAAATGGCTAAGCACATTTCCATGAATAAGCAAAGCCTGATTTAAAAGTGCAAAACAACAGAACAATCATGAATATTAAACATATTGATGTCTAATGATTGTTCGGGAATTTGCAGGCAGCATGGAGCTACATGTCTGAGTTTTACTTACAGCCTTTGCCTATTAATGTAATTTTAAATAGTTATACATTAACAACCACATTTTATGACTTGTTAAGTCTAACAAAAAACCTTTCATACTCATCCCACATATCACACTAATGAACAATTAGTGAGACAGGTTTGGTCTCGAGTACAGTTTTGCCAGAGTACTGTAGCACTGAGATCATTTTAAACTCGAGAGAAAAATTTTCAGTCTGCCAGAATCTTATGACCTTTAATATAGAGCTTATTTATAGATTCCAAAACCAGACTATATAAACTAATAGTTTTTACACGTTTTGATAGCTGCTTTGACATGTTGAATGTTTTAGGGTGGTGAAAATATTTCCAGTTTACATATTCAGTATATTACCTGTAGTTATTATAAATTTCTATCAGAAATTGATGTGAATCTATAATGTACATTATAGGAAACCCACGCAAGCACAGGGAGAACATGTAAACTCTGCGCAGAAAGATCTTCAACCAGCAAGTAGTGCAATAGAAAAATGCATTGTGCAGTAAACTATTTTTCTTCAGATTCAGCTTCAGCTGCCGGTCACTGTCTGAATATAATGACCAGGCACTGTGGCTTAAATCCCAAAGCTGCTCAGGTACAATAGAGGGGGAAGTCATGGGGCTTCCAGTCAAAGTTAGAGGAGGAGTATGATTTCTTGCTCCCTAGCCACTACCCTGTGGCTGATAAATATAACTGAGACACTTTTTCACTGATAAGTTTAGCTATTTTGTCAACAGGTTATTGCAAGCTATTGGGCAAACTTACATTCTATAGCTTTGTTGCGGGTATACCAAGCACATGTGCTAGGGAGTCTGGCTGGAAATGAAGTGAGTCATACAACCCTTATTGAATGTCAGGGAGGGGGAAGCAGGATCGGGAAAAAGAGAGCACCCAAACGCAGGATTGGTGGTTTAAATTGTCCATTTACTGAGGGAAAAAAGGCAAAAAATAAAAAATAAAAAAACAACGAGATTTAAACTAAAGAAAATACAGAGAAAATAAGACGTGACATAACCTGACGTGACGAGACGAGACAAGACGAGACGAGACGAGACGAGATTGCAAACATGACATGAATTTGAGCATGGAGAAAAAAATCATTCAGGGGAAAAAAGCGAAAATGATCCAACGGCCCCTAGGAGAAAACTGCCGGCTTATAACACACGTGAATCAGCGGTTGACGAGACTCAGCTGCTCGGCAGCGCGCTGGAGATGCTCATCCCAGAGGAGGACGTGACATTGAAGACCTTAAATCTGTTTATCAGGGCTAACAATGAGACAGCAAGGGCAGTTGGCCACTATATAGCAGCTGGTGGCCACAGAGAGACACCTGTGGTTGTGCCTGTCTGACATGGAATATCAAAAAAGAGCTTCTCTTCTTGATGCCCAATTGCTTTATAAGGCACCTTCAGTGATGGAGTTTAATCTGCCACAGAAAGGTCCCAAGAAACAATGTTACAGTGATACTTGCATCTGCTTTGCATAAAACGTACACAGATGAAAGGTCAAGGCAGTAACTCCAGCCAGGTACTTTGGGAGGGGAAGGGAATGATCACACCTTATATTCTGCCAAAACCTCCCCATCATCTCAAGCGAGATGCTTGGATTTCATCTCAGTATGGTAAAAATGCTACCCAGTCCAAATGTACCATAAATGTTGAGCTGCAGGCCTTCTGTCCTCTTGCAAATCTGATCAGGAAATGTTGAACCTTCTCCACTTTGTGCACAAACTACCATGTGAAGGAGGTCAGACCAACTTTTCTCTGTTTCACAATGCAAAAGAGGAACGGCAGCAAGTAAACAGATAATAAACAGATGGGTGGTTGAGACCTTTTCAGTAGCTCATAAGGCCTCTGGTCTCATAGGGACTCAGTGCACACTTTACTTTGGCTGTGGCAGCTTCCAAGAAGTTGGCCTAGACTATAATTGACTGACATTTGTAAGGTGGTCCTCTCCAACACATTTATCCAGTTTTACAACCTGAACCTGGCAGAAATCCCATGGGCATCTGTCATTATGTCAGGTTAGATTAAACAAACACCAGACATTGCTGTGGTACTATCGCAGCATGGGTATCACCTTTACCTAGTAATCTGACAGTTTTACATTTACTGCGTAATGTGATTCTCAAGTGGATCTGCTAAATACGTCTAACTTTACTATAAATACCCTCATGTAAATTTATTTATGTTTAAAATTCATGGTTATGATTCTGTCTTATTCAATCTTATTCAAGTCCGTAATGCAGTCACTCACTTTATTAGCGAATTTGCAAAATAACAGAAAGGGTAGGATGGAGGAAACAGGAACACAGGTATTCCAAATAGCTGAATCAGAGTCAACAAACAGGCAGAAGTCAGTACACAGGAAAACAGAAAAAATTCAAACATAAGGCTAATCTCAGAGTCGTATTTACAGACAAATGGTCAGAAAACAAAACAGATGCAGATTCTTGAAAACCGCTAAGTAATGTCGCACAGAACAAACAATATTTCACAATACACGGTAGCAAATGGCTAACTTAAATATGGTATCCTTGTGTGGTGATTGGGCAGAAATACACCCGTTACATTTATCTAAAATTAAACTGTTTAAGTATGTGTGCCAGTATAGTGAATTTCAATTTGTAGATAACAAATTAATTTTAAAAACAGACAGAAAAATCATGTCTAATATCTACTGCTGGTTGTTTTCAAATATCATAATATACGACAAGCATAGATTTTTTCAAATTCAGCAGTTATCAGGTTTGGAGAAATATGCCATAGAAAATGTTTCCTAATCACAGTTACAGTTTGTAATCAGATAGCAGTTCTTTATGTTCCTGTAACAGAATCTAAACATGCAATTTATTAATATTTTTGTGTTCTGTTTTAGTATGAGTATGTGAGCATATGGAAAAGTTAGAAGATCAACTTCAGATTTTTTAAGGTTTGTAAAGCTACCGTAAAACACTATTTATCTGAGACGGTAAGTCTACTTTAGTCAGGCACAGAAAACCCATCAATCATATTACAGGCTGAACAATGATCTGGTTAGACAAAATTGGGCTATTATCACACTGGTTACACAGAATTCCCCAATTGCTGCACTGTGTAACTGATATGAACACTTTTAGAAATGTTTATAAATAAATGGTTAATTTATTTTGTTTTCCATATCACCTGCTGCAACACAGCATGGCTCATCTTACTAAATGGACAGCCAGACAAGTATACATCTGTTCTTTTCACAAATTTATAGGATTACCAGAAAATTCTCCAGGATGTTAATACAATAAAGGGAAATTGTTTGATTGGGTCTGCGTTTTAGTCCATGATGTTTGGACGACATTGTGAAGGCTCTAAAATGACTGACATACTTTGTGAATACCCAAAGGAAGAGCTATAGGACAAACTTAGAAAATCCTCTGTATCCCACAGTGTTTGTTTATCCAATATGCTGTTTCTATAATAGTGCCGAAAAATCATCATGAATTTATCATAGGTATATTGTTATATTTCTTTGCATGTTTGGCCGAAAACAACTATTTACTGACAAGTGGCTCTGTGGTGGACGATTTTTGGCTAGTTTCTGATCCTTTGTGCTCTAAATATTTTTAGCTTTTTGACCTGTTAATTTGTTAGTGGAGTTTCACCAATTTGGTGTGTTTTATTTCTTGCTTAATTTAACCATGTATTATTATAATTAAAATTTTAGAAATATTATATAATATTATATAATAAAAAAATCTACACTTGGGAAAATTTGTCATAAAGGGAAAAAGCCGGTCTGTGTAAATGAGATTATTAGCACAACACAACACCGTTCTCTCAAACATGTTCTCTAAGCTGGAGCACATGTTTGAATGTTGTTTATTAATCAATCTCACTAACAAGATTTATAACCAAGCGAGGGCCTGCCTCCATGGAAACGTTTCTTATACAAAATCACTTAAACTATTTGAAAAAGTACAGCTTTAGTTTGGAAAGGAAACATTCATGTTAAGCTTTGGCAATTTCACTACAGAGGGTTGTGAAATCTGAATCATTTCTTCAGGGGCAGTGTACTTACCAGTGTCAATATAGAACACCATGTGGTCAGTGTTGGAAAGTATGCTAGGGTTTGGTGGACAGACGGCCGGATATATAGATGGATCAAATATCTATCAGATCATAAAATAATTAATTAAAATGATTATTTTAAAGTAAATATTAATATTTTGAAATATTAGTCTGAAATAGTCCAAATTAGACCAAAGAACCAAATATCTCTAAAACAGTGAGCTGATTAGATGAAAACACTGCTAATAGCATTACGACTGCTTATAAAGGATTCTTCATAGATCACTGCATATACATGTAATGTTGCCTTAGATGCTTCTGCATGCAACAATTTTATGTAAATTTCCTACTGCTTGACATAATAGTGGAACAGCTGAAATACTTGCAATGGATAAAACTGCCTCTAATGAAACTCATTCCTCTTTGTGATGGCTGTTAAAATGTCACATGCCTCAATATTAGGCATATATTAGGAATAGTCATAATGATTGTGGGGGCTCAGGAAGGCACAACAAATAATACCGCGAGGCATCTGCGTCATGAGATTGGTATGGATGGAGATATGGGTTTATGTGTCACCTATGGACAGGATAGGGAGTTAATACATTAGATCTGCACATGTGGGTGGTAGATTGGACCAGATTTGAGTGTGACTGAATGGAACCGTAGACAGAAGAAATGTAGATACCCTAAATTTATTTATAGAATGTTCAAAAATCCTTTTTAAGAATACAAAATTAGAGGGTTTAAAATAATAGTACAGACTCATGATGGGTTCTGTGACTGAATAAATTTGTCTTGATGAGCTGAATTCCAAAATCACATGCAATTATTAAGAAGAAATGACTGAAAATGAGCGATAATTCCCTTTGGGTGAAAACAAGATTATTTTTCATCAGCAGTTTAATGGTTCATTAAGAAACAGATTGAGTTGTAAACAAGGTTTAGGACCAAATAACAAGCTGGATTTTCATTTCCTTTTAAGCTAGAATGCATTTCCTGTTAAAGCTAATAGGAAAAAATGTAGCCATATCTTGAGATCTGTTTATGCTGTATATATTTATATTTTGAGCGAGCAAACAGAAAATAATTATAGGAAGATTTAAAATGTCAAAATAATTTTTTAAGATAAATTATGTTGTTATACATAACATTTATGAGCCTTGACCAAAGCTACCTAGGTTGCCAGTACACTAATTAGAGTCATAAATATTTACTTTAATTGCATTATGAGGTTTGGGATTTGCTTTGGCGGCCATGAATTCTCTAATGATTTATTGAATTGACAGCAAATGTAGGATCTCAGCTATTTGTTCTTTTGTTGTAGGCTGCATCTAATTTCTGTATTAAATGGGCAAAAATATATCCTTATTATATATTTAATATATAATAAACTTGAGAGAAAGATTATAAACAGCCATATATATTTAATTGGTTAATTTATGTCATGTTTATTAAACTTGCAGCTTGCATTTAAATCAGTTTATTATATTACAGTAATTTGATTTAACCCAGCCATTAGGGTTGAACAAGCCAGTGCATTCTTATTGCCAGTCCCAAGCCCGGATAAATGGGGAGGGTTGCGTTAGGAAGGGCATCCAGCGTAAAACTGCGGCAAATCAAATATGCGGATCACAAAATCAGAATCTCATATCGGATCGGTTGCGGCCCGAGTTAACAACGACCGCCACATGTACTGTTAGCCGACAGGGTACCGGTGGAAATTGGGCTACTGTTGGCCAAAGGATGAGAAGGAGAGGAGGAAGACGTCTACATGGCAGGTGAAGGAGAAGTGTAGGAGAGTGGAGGTTAGGGTGGGTCCTATAATTGCTGGTACTATGTCTGGTAAAGGGAGAGAGTTAGCTGACAAGATGGAGCGTAGAAAGGTGGATGTGTTGTGTGTACTAAGATCACACCCAAGTCACCCAAGACTGTTGCGCTTGATGCTACAGACAGACCATCTAATGTTAAAGTAAGATCAGAAAACTTATTTCGGGCTACCTGCAGACACAGTAAAAGAACCTCTGGTTTTTCTGGATTTAGCAGCAGGCTTAACATCCACTTTCTAATGTCATTAACAAATAATTCTATTTTATCTAACCGACGTTCCGCATCTGGTCGAGCTGAAATGTACAGCTGTGTGTCATTGGCGTAACAGTGGAACTTCACATCATATTTACGGATTAAGTTCCCGAGTGGCAGCATATATAATGACAAAAGTAGCGGACCGAGCACCGAGCCCTGGGGAACCCCCATACTTACAGCGTGAGCACGTTGAGTGGTGACCATTTAAATCTACAAACTGATAGCGGTCTGTTAAATAGGACCTGAGCCAGGCAAGGGCCGTCCCTATTATACCCACTACTTTCTCTAATCTATTTAGGAGAATGTTATGATCTATAGCATAGGTGTAATTATATTTGGCCCGCGAGGCTATGCCAAATGACTACTAGAGCTAGCCCGCCAGTATTATACAGCGCATTCATTCATTGCTAATACTACAAATCCCATAATGCCTTGATGTTGTTTTGGCGCATCAATCAGGACAGGTCCCAGAAACGCCCTCTCCTGTGTGACAAGTCATAGCGATCTCAAGCTATAACTGTCACTGTCTCTGGAACCCCTTCCCAAAAATGGCAAAAAGAAAGGCAGACAACAGGAACTTTCTGGACAGGTAGGAGACAGAATATCTGTTTACATATGTAAAAGTCAGACCTGTTTGTCTGATTTGGGGAGTCAACGTAGCTATAACTAAGGAGTACAACATTCGACAACACTATGAAACAAAACACCATGACAAGTACAAGGACCTGGACATGACTCAAAGGAGCCAGAAAGTGGAGTAGATGAAAAGAAGTTTGGTTTCACAACAGAATATGTTCAAAAAAGCCACATCACAAAGTGAGGCTGCTGTAAAGGCTAGTTATATTGTGGCAGCAGAGATCGCAAAATCAGCCCGGCCCTTTATGAGGGAGAGTTTGTTAAAAAGTGCATGTTGAAAGTTTGTGACACCCAGAGAAAAAGCAAGCCTTTCCAAATGTGAGCCTGAGCAGAAAAACAGTAGCTGATCGCACATGTGATCTTGCCACCCATCTGTATGACCAGCTTTTGGAAATGGGAAAAGATTTCGTTGAATTCTCCCTTGCTGTGGATGACAGCAGCGATGCATCTGATACTGCTCAGCTGTCAGTCTTCATCCGTGGAGTGGTCTCAAATATGTGTGTTACGGAGGAGCTATTGGGATTCAAATCAATGCATGGCACAACCACAGGAAAGGAAATCTTTGAGGAGGTTTCCAAATGCGTAACTGAAATAAAGCTGCCGTGGGATAAACTCGTGGGATTAATGACAGATGGTGCACTAGCATTGTGCGGTAAAACAAGTGGACTGGTGGGCAGGGTCCGGGAGAAGATGCAGGAAGAGAACTGTGCAGGTGAACACATTGTTTATCACTGCATCATAAATCAGGAATCACTGTGTGGCCCTAAAGATGGAACATGTTATGACGACAGTAACGCAAGTAGTTAACTTTATAAGAGCCAAAGGTCTCAATCACCACCAGTTTGAGTCTTTTCTGGAGGAGTGTGGTTCGGAATACGCAGACATGCCGTATCACACAGAGGTGAGATGGTTAAGTTGAGGAAAAGTACTGAATTGATGTTTCGAGCTGCATGAGGAAATATGTCAGTTTCTGGAAAGCAAAGGGAATGACACAGCAGAGCTTTGGGATAAAAAGTTTCTGTGTGAGCTGGCCTTTCTGTGTGACATCTCAAGCCATCTCGATGTGCTGAACCTGCAGCTTCAGGGGTGGGGGCGCATCATCACAGACATGTACGCTGCAGTGAGGGCTTTTAAAACTAAACTGTGCCTGTGGGATAATCAGATGCTGCAAGGAAACGTTGGCCATTTTCCCTGCTGTCAAACCATGAAAACGCAGTTCTTTACCAACTTGTTCCCGTGTGCACAGTTTGCTGAAAAACTCTGTACTCGGCGCTGAGTTTAACCGGCGATTTACCGACTTTGATGTCCCGAAATGTAGGTTTGAACTGCTCAGTAATCCCTTCGAAGTTAATGTGGAAAACGCACCAACCAACCTCCAAATGGAGCTAATTGAACTCCAGTGTAATGACAAGCTGAAGTCAAAGTATGATGCTGTGGGCGCCGCACAGTTTCCACAGTTCATCCCTGACACAATGCCTCAGCTCCGTACCCAAGCAGCTCCGTACTCTTCATGTTCGGCAGCACTTATCTATGTGAGCAAATTTTCTCCTCGATGAAGAGGAGACGTCTGACTGATGAACACCTTTGCTCTATACTGAGGATTTCCTCAGCTCAAAGCCCAGACATTGATGAACTATCATCCAAGAAGAGATGCCAGGTATCTGCCTTGGGCACATCAGATTAAATGAGTGTGCAGCAAACTGAGCAATAATTAACTTTTTCTTTATGCACTTTTTCTTGCTACTCCAAGACATGGGATTGAATGGTTGATTGATTTTATTATTGTTATTTTATTTAAAAAATTATTATATTATTTAAATCTTATTTAATAAATGAATGGCATTGATGTTTTTTTATTTGAAATTGGTTTTTGCATATCTGGACTATTAAGTTATAAATTGTATAGTGATAAGTGTTGCTTGTTCCATATTCAATGTTAAAGCAAATCTTGTTTGGGTCCATATTAAAAGGTTCATTTGTTCAATGCTGGCCTGCGACTTTGTTCAAGTTTTACATTTTGGCCCACTGTGTGTTTGAGTTTGACACCCCTGGTTTAGAGTATGAAGATTGACGATTTATAGAAAATTTGACAAACTTTTGGCCACCATGTCTACTGAGTCTATAAAACCAGGTTTTGCCCAGGTTGTACATTAACATATCCCCAGGCATGGAAATGCCTCATTAATGACTGATCAGTCTCTGTATACATGTCATCTTATTTTATTACTTCTGTTTTATCCATTGATCTGTTTCTATTAAGTTTATATATTTCACAACAGTGGTTTTCAAGTGAGTGTTTTGGCAAGCTGTGTGGATTGATGACACATTTATGTGATGATGAAAGAAAGCAGCCTATAGAGATAAACTGAGGCATGATATTATTTCATTGTAATCCTAATGAAAAACAACCAGTCAATGGAACATTTTATTCCTCAAGGTTAAAACTGTCTTATTAATAATCAGAATTGTTGTATCTCAAAGATGTTTAGCTCCAGCTCCTCCAGCATGTGCCAGAACAGGTGACTCAGCACCATTCAGTGCCTGGAGCTGGGGATTTCCCTGATGTTGAAATAGTTCCTTCCCTTACCTGTACCTTACATTTCCTGCTATAGAGGAACTCAAAATCATACTCAGTATAATTCAACATGCTTACATTTAACTATTTAAAATAAAAGAATCTGCTTTTTCATTGAGCGTGTCACTTTGGATACATCCAGTGAGACTAGTGACTTCCAAGACAGGCTTAACTAAATACTCCCTATTAAGTGCTGACAGAAGCTTCAAAAGGAGTTAACACTTATCAGTCCTGTATCTCCTCACTGAAGGGGCGCTGCATCTAAAATCTCACAATAAGGAACTACATGTCGGTCTAGAATGGATTGACTTGAACCATATCCAGATCCTGTTAAAGGTTAATGCTAACTAAAACAGCATAACACGGAGCTCATATTGTTGGGCTGCAGTGACAGACAGTCAATATTGTTTCACCGTAACACCATAACATTTTCGGTTGCACAATTTTCCATTGTTAACTAGTAACTATGCAGGAAGTAACATGTCAAACTACAATTACATTTAGAAGTATGTACTGGCTTATTTAGAGAAAACATAGTTCCCTAGCATAGTTCATTTATAAAGAATAAACAATGAATTAATAATCACCAACAGTAACTCCCCCCCCCCTCCCCCAAAATGTCGGCTACACTGAAATTGATGTAAGTGGTAGCACAATAGTTAGGGTGTGGAACTGATAAGTGCCATCAATTTGCCACTGCTGGGTCAATATGCAAACACTTAACCCCCAATTGCTATATTGTAAAAAAAAAAAATAGATAAACGTAAGTGACATGTAAATGAAATTGTGAATCTTAACAATGTATAAATAGATACGATAAATCTTTAATTGTTTATTTTAGACTTAAAAATATAATGATAATAATAATAATAATAATAATAATTATTATTATTATTATTATTATTATTATTATTATTATTATTATAATAATTGGAAAGTGATGATGGCAAGCTTGTGATTTGATTAATTCTCTTTGCCTGTGGACTAACATGGTAATGATTGAGTAATTAGTAAGTGGTTGACGTGGATTTCACAAGTAATTAATTAGGTTATTAAACATATTTAACATATGCCTCTAGCTCTGTGTGTGCTAGCATAGGTTCAGGCAAACCCCCATGAATGTTAATGAATGAATGAATGAATGAATGAATGAATGAATGAACATATTTACATACATTTCTTTGAGACACCTGTGATATTCTGTAATGTCTTCAGTTAGGATTCAAATTGTTTTTACAACATCATTAATTAATGTCAAATTTAGTTTGATTTCATTTATTAATTGAACTAAATAAAGATTAAAATAGTGAATTAATCCAATCATGACTTGTCAACATCACTTTCTAATTATTTACATTTTAAATTAAAGTATTGTCAGTATTATTATTATATTTATCTTTGAAATGACACTTTTGATCTGTAGCTGACTTATTGGGTGTAGTTATGTTTGGGATTATTTATTAAATGGTCATAGTTTGAAAAGAGTTCTAAATGACAATTCTTTAGCAATTATTGAATAATTAATAAGAATTGATGTCCTTCTCGGCCCGGTGGTGTAGTGGATAGCACGGTCGTCTCACAACAGGAAGGTCCTGGGTTCGAATCCCGGGTTGGGATCTTTCTGTGCGGAGTTTGCATGTTCTCCCTGCGCTTGAGTGGGTTTTCTCTGGGTACTCTGGTTTCCTCCCACAGTCCAAAAACATGCAGATTAGGTGGATTGGTGATTGTAAATT
>JAOTRA010000034.1:10753720-10764889 GCA_026260255.1 Pseudolaguvia tuberculata
ATATATATAAGACAGCCCCCTACTACAAGTTGTTGTTCCATGGTATGCCTGTTACCTTCATTTTGACATTTTGAGGCATAATAAAAGTTGGTGGTAGCCTTTACAACATCTTAAGGCAGTGTATTTATTTCTGTGTTAACAGGAATGATTAACTATGTGTTACTTCAGCAGTCATTATATGTCCCCTGCTTGCAGAGGTAACTAGGGTTTTAACTAGAAACTTTAAATACTATAGAAGAAAAATGTTTTTATTTAACATGGAAAATGGTGGAACGGTGGCGCAGTGGTTAGCATGGTCAACTCACAACAAGAAGGTCCTGGGTTCGATTCTCGGGTCTGAGATCTTTCTGTGCGGTGTTTGAATGTTCTCCCCTTGCTTGCGTGGGTTTCCTCCGGTTATATTAGGTTGATTGGTGATTCTAAATTGTCCATAGAAGTGAATGTGAGTGGTTGTTTGTTATGTGTTGCCCTGAGATGGACTGACAATCTGTCCAGGGTGTATCCCCGTAGCCTCTCACCCCATGTGTACTGGGATAGGCACAGCAGAATTAGGGAATAAGAGGGTAGGAAGCTAAATGAATGAACATGGAAAACGAGTTAATGTCAATTAATATTTAAAATTAATTCCAGCTTTTTTAGTTCATATAAATGTGTAGTCACTGTTCTGTTCAAACACCCCAGTTTTTAACAATAAATAAATTTCTATAAAATGTTCTGACTTTTCCAGGTTCATTGCTAATCTTCATCGTTATCATATAATTAACTTTTATCCTCTGCTGATTGATAAATTTGTTTTTATTTTTAACATTGTACATTTTAATATTTAATGTTGAGCTTGAACAAGATAATTACTGGCTCATTAAGTTTCTTTCTGTTTCCTTGACAACTGTATCATGGCAGATAACGGAAAGTTAGAAAAAAGTGAAGCATGGAAAAGCATGAAAAGTTAGGACCCCTCACCCCATTAATAGCTAGTGTTTGTTATGATACACGCCCTACGTCCTATGTCACTAACCACCATCGCCCACTGATGGTGCGTTATTTAAAGTGGTATGGTGATATGTTCGTGTCTGGATCTTCACGTTCTCCGATGATAAGTTTCCCTTGATATAAGTTTTGCTCCGTGTTCCAAGTTTAGTAAGTGAATCAGATATCACAGTAAACTTACGTTCTGGTTTTTGTGTTGTTTTAGTTTTCTTTTATGTGCTTAAGTATTGCTGTTAATAAAGCTTGTTCTCGCAAATATTAGGTTGCCGTGTTTTCACCGTAATATTATTAGTGTAGTAAAGTTTTTTCCTTGCCTCAATGCAGAATTCTTTCAGCTGTAAGATCTTTTGAGGGAGTTTTGCATATACAGCACTTTTCATGTCGCCCCACAGCATCTCAATGTATTCAGATCTGACCTCTCCATCTGCCATTCTATCACTCACCATTTCTTCGTTTTCATCCAGTTTATGGTGGATTTACTTATCAGTTTTGGGTCATTGTCATGTTACAAGGTCCAGATTCGCTTCAGCTTTTTTTAACAGTTGGTCTCAAATGTTCCTCAAGCCTCTTATGATACACCATAAAAATCCTGGTGGATTCTGAGATGTTGAGCTGACCAGCGTCCTAAACCAAAACACTTCCATTAGTGGAACCAAAGGTTTCCTCCTTACATACATCCCATGAAAATTAAACTTATGTGTGATTTTAGCCATTATAAGAGGGTCTAAATATTGGGGTGTCCTAATGTTTATGCATTTGTCTACCTTCTACCCTGATTATTCCCTAATTCAGGGTCCCGGGGGTCTGCTGGAACCCATCCCAGTGCACAAAAGGTGAAAGGCATGGGTACACCCTGAACAGGTCGCATTTCAGGGTCACACATAACCAAACAACCACACACCACTCAACCTAATGTAAATGTTTTTAGACTGTGGGAGAAAACTGGAGTACATGGAGAAAATCCACGCAAGCACAAGAAGAACATGCAAAAATGTTTTACTTTTTGAAGGGGGGGTTTTACAGAAATATTTTAATAGTCTCACCTCCTGACCTCTAATATAACAGTGGTACACTCAAATACAACAAAGTTTTCCAGAGACACAGGGGCTTATTACAGAATAAGGAAATAGAGGTGAACAATAAAACACACATTATAGTTCAGGATTCACAACAATTACATATGTGTTTTGTGTATGATTTGATTGTGTCTTTGAAAGAACTAGGTTGCTGATGAATGGCTTTCTTGTGTTTTTGTTTTTTCTGGATGATTGTTTGCTTGTCTGACCTTGTATTAAAAATAATCTTAATTTGTAAACATAAAGGCGAATATTGGAGATATCCCTGTTCTTTTATTTCTGTAAATATGACAACGTTGAGATTGAGAACCTGCAACCAAATGGCTTAGTTAGCAAACTTACAACACATCGGATTTCTTCTTGCTGCAAAAGGTTTTGTGTAAAAAATGTTCTTAGATGTTGAATCCTGTTAGTTCCTAATCATTTAAATGTGCTGCACTCCACTCTTAATGAGTTACTTCTTCATGCCTCCTGTGGATAATACATGACTAAAAGTGGGTAATCAACTTGTGAAAGAACGGCGAATGTGATCTTCTGTGGCCAGACTGTCTCATAACTTCTTCTGACAAGACATTTATCATACTTGATGAAAGCTTATTTAATAACAAAATGAAACTGATCTCAAACAGATGAAGAACACTGACACACACACACACACACACACACACACACACAAACACACACACACTATCTGTTTATACTATTACTCGCATAATCAAATAAATGCTTGAGACGAAATGTTTACCTTTGCACTTTCTTCTGAAATATTATGGATTGTATTTTAATGGAAATCTTCAGACTTATTTATGATAGAGGCAAAAAAGCAGTTTCAGTTTTAAATTTAAAAATGCTTTAGTTTTGGTTTTATTTTATTGTTAATTAATAATTGGTGCGCCAGGAAATTAGAGAAAGGGTTGCTTTTGATATTTAATTATTTTTGTTTATTACAATTTAATAAAAGCCTGTATTCATTCAGATCTGGGAAAGATACCTGTGTGTTAATCTGCAGTGAAACAGAACCAGACTGTGCAGTGGATTTTTCAGAGGCGTACAGAGAAAATGCCTTTAGCATTCAGTATTTCAATCGCATCTCCCATGTTGGAGAAATAAATTACAAAAAATATGACCAAGTTTATATAGTGATTTTTCTACAAAAGTAATGACCATATTGTTTTTACTTCTGTAATTGTAATGGAAAATAAAATGCAGGCAGTGGGGAGAAATAAAAACTACACGCAACAGATATTAACCTGTAACATCCGCTAACACTGAGGAAAAAAAGAGTATTTTTTCTTGCTCTGAAGCAACAGCGTCATTTATTTAACAGAAATCTCAGACTGTCTGATCACTTTTACAGATTTTGCATATCAATGTGTGCATCCTTGATTGAAATCCATTCCGTTTCCTAGATTGCACTGTGATGGTTTTCCATTACATAGATGTCACCCTGAGGTGAAATGAAAATGCCACGCCAATTTTCACATGGCAGCCAGCTAAATGTTCCAAGCCAGTTTTGATAAGGTGAAAAATACTTTTGTAGTTTAACCTCAGCCTATTTTGTGATGCACAGAATCAGTGTGGCTAAAATGATAGTTTGGTTTAATGAGAAACTAAAACATCTGAGCCTCATTTTATTCATTAATAAACAAAACACAATCAGTGTAGCTCCAGCGATTAATATTAAAATACCCATCTGAATGTGAACAGGAAATTCAGTGCTGATGGTGGGAGATAGTAGATATTATATATGTTATTTTAATGTTAGTTCAAAGAGGAACTGTACTGTATATTTCTGAATAGACAACAAAAAACATTTTTGTAACCCATTTTGTCCTATAAAGCATTATACATGAACAATGTTCTTTAGTTGTGCATAGCATCTGGTGAAGGTTAATAAATCTAGAATATTAGAGCGATATTACAGGATACAGTATGTAAATACTTATAGTATCTGATGCTGCACCTACAAACTGTTGAACAAATGTCTGATGCACATGCCAGATAAAAAGAGAAATGCTTTCCCGATTTTGAAAGAAGGCATCCATTGAGCTTACAATTGTCCAATGCATGCAAATTTATTTTAATGGACTTATATAAACACATCATGGTTATCTGTTTTAGACTTCATACTACTGTACAAGACAATAAATACAACAAAACGTGGCAGACATGATAATGTCCTTGCTTGGCACTGGACCGCATTTACAGTATATGAATCTTTCAGACATTGAATCATGCAATCTTTCGTCCAACAAAGAGGCAAAAGGCGCATTTTGTTACATTGCAGCCTCACAGGTCTTCAGCAGAAATTTTTTATTCCGTTTCCCAGGGAACCCTTTTTTTTCTTAATCAACAAGTACAATGCTTTCTCCTCCCTCTAAGATCATGGAAGCTCTGATAGCTTTTCTTGCACTAATGCACAATTATCTGAATCAAGCACCAGTATGCAGGTGATCGGACAGTGGCAGCTTTTAAGTAGCTTATAGTCACGACAGTCACAGCTATCAGTCATAACTGTAAGCAATTTGAAAGACATTTGAATGGAAGTTTTCTTTTCGTTCCTCTCTCAATTTCTCTGCCACTCAGTAGTCATTATGAGCTAATGGCCAAAGAGTGCTGTACCACCAAGATTTGTCCAGGAAATAAGGTAGGACTAGGGAGAAGCAAGCTGAGCAAAAGGAAACTGATATTTGGTCCACATGCGTTTAATTAAATAATTAACTTATTGTCTTTTTCTGCCATTTGAGATGGATCGAAGGAAGCACTAGTACAAATGGGCTGAGGGGAAGGCATTAACCCTGTGTTCTCTGACCTAGCAAGTATTAAATCCCCCCGGATGACTCTGCTGCGTTATTTCCTGTACAGATTGCACACTTGACCTGTTTTTTTTGGTCCACTATTGATTTTGAAGCATTACAGCAATATTAGGATGAGGTGGGAGACGTTTCTGAGCGAAGGCTCCAATAAGCTTGTTTTGTACCCTCTTCCCACTTCTTGTGGCTTTGTTGACTTTGGGATCCTCTGGTCGATAAAAATAAATTCCCTGAGAGTCTCTGAAATATTGTCTTGTCACACACCATCCTCTTCAGACTCAGATAGGGGAATAGGACATTAATCAAATAAAGGCAATCTCATTTCAATCAATCTCTTCAATACGGTACATCTTGGGTCCTGGCAGAGTGCGGACAGCTTTAACCTGTTACAACTCAAGACCTGTATACCACAGAGCCACCCTGTCAATCCCTATGTCATCCATTTGTCTGGTCAATCATTTCAGCTTGTTTTCCTATATCCTTTTAGGTGGCTGAAACAGAGTGAACGCTTTGTTGTCTCCCTGCACATTAGCTTGTCTTTAACATGAATTATTGATTGGACTTTACTGATCACCAAGTCCACAACTCATGGCCTCACAGCACTACGAGACAAAGTGCCTATTTGAGTCTGAGGAAAATGTTGTAAAACTTTGCCATTTTTGTTTTTTATTATTAATCCAAAGGTTTAAAGTAACTTTCTTTAGCCTTTCAATGCAGGGTAGCTTTACAGACAGGAAACAGAAGAAGCTTTTAGTAACATAATGTTCACTAACAGAAACGTGTAAATACAGCTGGGATAATTTATCTGTGCCTTCTTTGATTTGCATAAAATTTTTTGCTAATGAAATAATGAAGATCAAAGACTTTCTGCTTGACAAAATAATCAATGTTGGAATAGATCTCAATGCCATACTAGGACTAATCCAGGAGATGAAAGTCGATGCCATACGCTTCGTTGTGAGAAATTATGACATCAATTCTGCAATCTGTTTGTGGATTGTCTCATCGTCTACTCATGTAGTTGAGTCATTGGTGCCAAAAGATCAATTGCTAGATGACATTACAGCTGAGTCTAAAACAGGATGGATAAATGTATGCTGGAAGCGGAAATATTGACAAGTTATAGCTGATAGACACGCACAATCAGACTTACACCTATTGATAATTTAGAATCACCAGTCAACCTAACATACAGATATTTTGACTGTTACAGGAAAGCAGGAATAAACCCACACAAGCACAGGGAGAACATTCAAGCTCGAAATTGAACCTGGGACCAGCTTTAAGGTAACAGTGCTAACCATATAAAAAACAAAACCAACAAAGCTGCTTAACTGGAAAAATTTTAAGAATTTTAAAAATGAATTATAAAATTTTACGCTGAAAATAAACATTAAATATAAAACACTGAAAATAATCACTGAATATAAAACAGAATATAAAACACTGAATATAAAACACTGAAAATAAATCACTGAATATAAAACACTAAAAATAAAACACTGAAAATAAAACACTGTTAAAAATAAAACACTTTTGAAAATAATAGAAATAGAAACTCTAAATAAGAATACTGTGACGTCGGTGACGCCCGAGCGTTAGCCGGGTCAATGTATGCAGACACAATGTAGAGGTTTAAATCACAAAGTTTGTTAGCCAGAGTCAGAGAGCTAGCAGCAAACAAATCCAAATCAGTGTTCTTAAGTAAACAAGACACACTCCAAAGATCAAAAGCCAGTAATCCAAAATGAGAGGGTTTGTTAGCATGCTCAGTACGTTGGGAAAACAATACTTCACGTGGTGTCATGGTGGTGTGGCCTTATATAGGGTGGCCACGCCCAATTACCCAGCACCGGAAGTAGACTCTAGTACTCAGGTAATGGCTCCCTCCAGTGGCCATCAGCCTGAGTTGACCCCCTTACAGTACCCCTCCCCCTCTAGTGAGTCTCCTCTGGGGTCTGGGCGATTGGCGTGAAAGTTCTCAATGAGCATGGGATCCAGTATGTCCTTGCTTTTTACCCAGCATTGTTCCTCTGGGCTGTACCCCTCCCAGTCCACCAAGTACTCTAGTCCACCCCTGCGTCGACGAGAGTTCAGGATGTCCCGGATCTCATAAGCCGGGCCATCCTCTAGTGCAATTAGACCCTATGTGGGTTCGGCGGTCGCTGCGGGAGCGTGGTTAGGTTTTAGCAGAGAGACGTGGAAGGTTGGAGAAATCCTGTAATAAGCGGGCAGCTGTAAACGATAGGACACTTCTTTGATTCTGCGTAATATCTTGAATGGGCCGATGTACCTGGGACTTAGCTTTCTGCACAGGAGCTTTAGCCTCAGATCCCGGGTTGATAGCCACACCAGCTGCCCGGGTTCGTAGTCGCGATGAGGGAGTCTACACCTGTTTGCCTGTAGCCAGTGTCTGTGCACTGCCATAGGCGCTCTCCCACACCCTGGCACTCCGTTGATACCAGTCTTCCACGACAGGTATGCTGGCTGGTATCCTAAAACACACTGGAAAAGCGTTAGACCAGTAGACGAATGGATTAACGAGTTCTGTGCATACTCAGCCCACGGCAGGTATTTGCTCCACCTTGTACGTACGTAGATACCGACCCAGATCCTGATTCAGCCGCTCCTCCTGCTCAGTAGATTGCGGGTGGTAGCCCGAGGACTGACTCCTGTTCAGCCTCTTGCTGAACTCCTTCCACACTCGTGATGTGAACTGGGGCCCCCGATCCGATACGATGTCCTCCGGGAGGCCGAAAGTTCTAAAAACATACTCAAACAGCACCTTCGCGGTCTCCAGAGCCGTCGGGAGGCACCGACATGCGACACGCCTTGGAAAACCTGATGATGGAGGCATATCCAGCTGAGAGTTACAAATCGGTTACAAAGTCTATGGCTATGTGAGACCATGGCCTCTGAGGTACAGGAAGTGGGTGCAACAAACCTTCCGGCAGATGCTTGGGGATTTTCGATTGGGCACAGGCGGTACAGGACTTCACAAAGTTTTCCACCTCCGCCTGCATCCCGAGCCACCAGTATTTTTGCACAATGAGTAGGCCCGTCCTTTGTATCCTCGGATAACCAGAACCTAGGGAAGAATGAGCCCAAGTTAATAGACGTTGCCGCAGCTCAGGGGTCACATACTCCTTACCCTCTGAAAGTCCAGTACCCTCTGGTATTGGGGTGCCCTCGTTCGACCCCCTGATCTCCTCAGCCATGTCCCACAGAAATACAGGCGCCACCACCATTTCTGGCCGTAGCACACTTTTCCCATGATTGACCAGGTCAGGAGAATCGAAACTGCGAGACAGTGCGTCAGCTTTGCCGTTCTATGGCCCGGGTCGATAGGTGACCACAAAGTTGAACCTGGAGAAGAACAGAGCCCATCGGGCCTAATGAGCGTTTAACCGTTGTGCACCTTTAATGTACTCTAGGTTCCGATGGTCAGTTAAAACGGTGAATGGAGGTACACTTCCCTCCAGCCAGTGACGCCACTCTACAAGCGCCTTTTTGAACGCCAGGAGTTCCTTATTCCCTACGTTGTAGTTGACCTCCGCAGGTGAGTTTTCGGGAGAAAAAGGCACAAGGGTGTACTCTCGGAGGAGACCCCTGCCTCTGGGACAAAATTGAGCCTACTCCACTGTCGGAAGCATCCATTTCTACTATAAATGTGTGTGTCGGGTCTGGATGAGCTAGAGTGGCTGCGGAGGTAAACTTGTGCTTAAGCGTATCGAATGCGCGCTAGGCAGTGACTGACCAGACCAGCTTGGTAGGTTTCCCCTTTAACAGGGAGGTCAGAGGGGAGGCCGTTTGGTATGAATCGTCTATAGAAATGTGCAAATCCTGGAAACCGTTGCAACTCCTTGACCGTCTTGGGAGGGGCGTAGTCACGTACGGCCGCGACCCGTTTCGTCTCCATGGCGACCTCATCCTTGCTAATGTGATACCCCAGTTAATGCACGTCCATTCTATGAAACTCGACAGAGCTTGTTGTCCCACAGCTGTCTGAGTACATCCCGCACCTGGGTTTGGTGTCTCGCCATATCAGTGGAGTAAATCAGGATGTCATCGATATAGGCGATTACACAGGTGTCTAGAATATCCCTGAAAATGTCATTTATGAACGACTGGAAAACTTTACATAAGCCATACCGCATGACACATGGTACTAATAATGCCCTGTGGGGGTGATAAATGCGGTTTTCCACTCATCGCCCTTGTGGATGCGGATTAAATTATAAGCGCTGCGGAGGTCAAATTTAGTGAAAATGCTTGCGTTCCGCAGCTGCTCCAACGCAGCCGGTACTAATGGTAGCGGGTATCGATACCTCACTGTGATGGTATTGAGCCCTCTGTAGTTTACAAAGAAAAACCCTGCCGCGGCTGGGGAGGTTGATGTCTGGATGTGCTCGTGTTTGAGTGCTTCCTCGATTATCTAAAGCTTTGGACTCAGGACTGGTTAGTGGGTAGACCCGGCTTTTAGGCGGGGTAGTGTTGGGCAGAAGGTCAATACCGCAATCGCCATGGAGGTGTGGAGGTAAAGCCGTGGCTCTCTCTTTACTAAATACCTATATTAGATCTCTATAGCAGTGGGGCACACCTAGTGTGTCAGCTTCGTTTCTCAGACAGGCTCTAGTGTAAACTTTCTTATGTGACAGACAGTTGGTGTGACAGAACTGTGACCAGTCCGATATTTCTCCTCTCTTCCAAGAGATTACTGGATCGTGTGTGTGTAACCATGGAAACCCCAGCACGAGCGGCGTTTTAGGGCTGCTGTTACATAAAAGGAAATCTTTTCGGTGTGCATGTGATTAATTTCCATGGAGAGCAGTGCCATCTTCTTACTTATAGCGGGACCAATGGGTCGCCCATCAATGGCAGCGATGTGGATAGTGGGGTTACATGGGACGCACACAGAGTCTACGTGCCACTTCCTCATCTATGATGTTTCTAGCTGATCCCGAGTCCACTAAATCAGAGAAAGGACGAGATACCCCATTAAACTGTAACCTCGCGGACACAGACAGACTTAAATCATGATGCACGGAAAACATGTGGGTACTCACTCGCTTGCGGGGTTTGAGCGGACAATGCGCGAGCTCGTGATCAGATTCTCCGCAGTAGCATAGGTTAACCTTCCATCTCCGTTGTTTTTCCTGGCCCGAAAGTTCATAGATCCCCACCTGCATGGGTTCGGCTTCCGAGGAACATGACGGAGGACTGTTCTCTCTCAAGATCCCGCCGGTTTGGGGTTTCTTGGGTACAGCAGAGTGATTGCGTATCAAGTTGTCTGTCCGAATCGCTCATAGGAGTCTGAATTGCCCCGGCACACTAATTCTGGTCGTGCGCATTGAGTCCTTCTTTGAATAGGGCTTTGAGCGCAATATTGTTCATACGACTCTGCGCACCCAGCGTTTGGAAAGAAATGGCGTATTCGGCTGCGGATTGGGTATCATATTTCAGGCGGAACAGTCTTGTGGGTACATCCAGGCCCCCTGCGGGGTGTTGGAACACCTCCCTGATCTGGGAGAAAAAGTAGTCGCTTGTCGACCGAAGAACTGGATCATTCTCCCATACCGCAGCGGCCCAGTCCAAAGTGTGGCCCATTAAGAGGGACAAGTAAGCATGCACATTTCCTTCTCCCGGCTCAGTACGTTGGGAAAACAATACTTCACGTTGTGTCATGGTGGTGTGGTCTTATATAGGGTGGCCACGCCCAATTACCCAGCACCAGAGGTAGACTCTAGTACTCAGGTGATGGCTCCCTCCAGTGGCCATCAGCCTGAGTTGACCCCCTTACAAATACAAGACAGGACTTGCACACAAAATAAAAATAAAATCACAGTAGCTCTTTAATTAGCCGCTCTTCATTTTGATAGAATTTGATAGAATTAAATGCATTCATTTTTTAAGCCCGCAAACATTAACAAATAAAATGTTTTCACATGTTCAAGCTTCCAGCATGAGACAATAATACGACAATACGACAGTAATGACTGGCAGGATGATGTCAGAAAAACTGGTGAGCAACAGATCCGAAGTGTCACTGAGGAACATTGGATAAAATCAAGGGGAGAGTTTTTCCCCAACGCCTTATAATCACAGACATTTTGATGACTATAAATAGTATATTGGATATATAACGCAGCATTTAAATATAGTTACAGGTTATATATCTTCTTCTTTCTTCTTTGTCCTTCGGCTGCTCCCGTTCGAGGTCGCCACAGCGGATCCATGATCCGCACAGTAGACTTGGCGGGGTTTTACGCTGGATGCCCTTCCTAACGCAACCC
>JAOTRA010000034.1:10779331-10801588 GCA_026260255.1 Pseudolaguvia tuberculata
TATTTACTTTGGTGTATTATTTCCTCCGTTACTTTCTTTAACATTCACTTCATATAAATGTTGATTTTTTTTTTGTTGGAGGATTTTCATGCACTTAAAAAAAAAAAGCTCCTAACTGGAAACCTTTTCCTTTTCTTTTTATTTCGGTGACTCATATCGATCCACAGATCACTGTCATGGTTTGTTTGTTTGTTTAAATGGTGTCCGTACTCGATGTACTGCTGTTTTACCGTTTCATGTTTTGGCTAGTTGTCTAAAATATGAATCTTTATTTAATGTTTAAGAAAGAAAAAACTTAAATCAACTTAAGATCTTAACTGCTACACAAATGGACATACTTACGCAACTTATTAATGCAATTTCTCCAATGTGAAAGTTTCTGATAAATCAGTGATTCTCGACCTCCTTCCTCTTTCCTACGCTTCATGAGCTCATGCGTCCACAGTCACCATAGTTTTCCATTCAGGGGATGTGGAAATATGTAGGAAGTTTAGCATGTGTATGTTTGGGTTGGTCTGGTCTTCATTAACCCAAGAGCCTGGAACTGGGCCTCTGGATGAACGGTGCTGTAAACCAGATTCGCTTCCCCACCCGAGTACAGATGTTGGGCTATAAGCCGTCCGTGATGTAACGCCTGCATGCTGATTCTTGGGAGCCTCCCTGTAAAATCTTACGTCATCATTCCAGGGTGGATATTTCAAAGCATGCATAAAGGTTGTGTTCAATCCAATTTAATCACAGACACATTACAGTATCAGGCTCGGAACTGAATTTTACTGGATGGTTTAGTCTTTAGAGTTAAAACTGAAGTCAGTATGACCTAGAAGTAATTTTCCTTTAAAATGTTTTCATTATGTCTCAGTTAACATTCACTGAAAAAAAAACCCTGAAGGGAGAAGAGCACTTAAAGCATGACTTTTATCAAACAAATGATCTGCGTATAAATGGGGTGATTTTTCAGAATCCCACCCACACAGTTCATGCTGCTCATCATACATTTGAATGAATTTCCATAGAGCGTTTCTAAAGTACAGACAAAACCATGGGCTCATTTAAAACACCAGAACCCTGAGGAAATCGAGAAAGTGTCTTACAACATGTTTGTTAGTTAGCATAGGATCCCAGTACTAATAAAATACAGTACATACCATTTTTCTAATCTTATCCGGATGCTTTGAGACCAACCACCAATCTTCATCAGTTCATTTTCTGTAATGGCTATAAATAAAGTTGATGACCTGCATAGGAAGTTTTATTATATAAGCTTAAAAGTATATATAAATATAAACTATACAGTAATTATTTATTTTTAATTTAAACAAATGTTAAACCAAAGTAATCGTATGTAATCTAGAAGTTTAGACTTTTTTACAGTAAAATGGAAACATATCTGCATTGGATTGATGGAAAGGTTTCTTCACTATGAAGATTTTACCGTTTGGGTTTTGCGAATCAGTTTTCTCCCACAGTCTAAAAACATGTACATTAGTCACAAGGTTGTGACTCTGGTCAAATTTCACACAAATCAAATTTCAGGTTTTTGAGAAAAAAAAGTTGGGATTTAAGAAGCCAAACTGTTTACTTCCTAAAAGATTGGCTCATCGTTGACAGAGTAACTGGATGGACTGATTTCAGAATTGCACAATGGCCTACCGCTGTCCGAAACAAGAAAGACTCGTGTTTTCAACTTTTTAAAACTTTCACAACTGCAACTGCGCTGTAACTTACTCTGTAAGACAAATAGTAAATAGTAAACTAAAATATTTTATTCATTCACCGTATATAGATGAAAACTGGGCTGTGCTGAGTCTTTCTGGCAACCAGTTTGGGGCAGCGGTAGGCCATTGTGCAATTCTGAAAGCAGTCCATCCAGTTACTCTGTCAATGATGAGCCAATCTTTTAGGAAGTAAACAGTTTGGCTTCTTAAATCCCAACTTTTTTTTGTCAAAAATCTGAAATTTGATTTGTGTGAAATTTGACCAGAGTCACAACCTTTGCATGAAACAGTCACAGGAAAATAAAGTCCACAACAGTCTATGGCCATGTTGTATATTTCATCTTATCAACTCTCATCCTTTTTACTGTACTTCACTTTCGGGCTGATTGAGATTTTCTGAGTATAAATTGCAGTATGAAGTCTGTCTCGCTTTTGCTCCAGTCAACAGGGGCAAATCAAAAAACTTTAGCATCAATATAACTGATTCTTCTGTTGAGAAATCAGTAGAAAGTGAAGAAGAGCTGGGTCAGAGGTCCGTGTTAAGCTTCAAAGATCCATCTGGGTTTTTTTTATTGGATCAAACCAAGAGATAGATTATTTCACTGAGGTCCGGTCATAAGGGCAAACTGTAGAAGTGGAGTTATTAATTTTAACCTCGGGGCTACCAGTTTTGATCTTCCATTTTTCTGTCAGCCAAGCTAATGTCATTTAGAAACATCAACTGCTGAGATCAACAAAACTGCAATTTTAGTCTAATTCAATTCCTCTGTCTAAAGCCTAATTTACTAACAGCCATCAGCGACGCAGCTTCCTGGAGTCCTTTCAGCTTATAATCTGCTACATACGATCGTGTTTACAGGAATGTGGTGGATTATGGAGTCGGACAGGAAGCTCAGAGTTCCAGCAACAAAAGTATTATTTGTGTAATTGCATCTTGTATTGTGAGTCACTGTTGTTTGAGATGCCACATCTGCGTTTAGTGTGCTGATCCATCCAACGGCTTGACTTCCTCTGCAGCAGCCCCCCGTTCCTGCCCTCCCCCAAGGGAAACAGTTAGACAGCGATTATCTCATGGGAAATGGCTGTTACGTGTGTGTAGCCAAGATACCTGGTCTTACGAGCAATGATGACGCAGGAAAGATGTCGAGTGCTTGTGGGATTTTAACTGGTTGCGTTGCTGAACTTGTGCAGATTGAAAAGATGCAATTAAAGTGTTGTGAAAAGCATCCTGATGAAAAGTACATGCTACGCTGACTAAACATCACAGTGGGACACTTCACAGTGGGACACTTTTGGAAATCTTACTTTCCACTAATAACATTATTTTCTTTGTTTAGTTAAATCTTCAACAAAACATTCTTATCCTTAAAAAATAAAATAGAATGTAATAATATTGTGTAACTGTTATAAATTGCCGATACAGGATGACGGTAAGGTCACGGCACAAGCAGGGTTCTGGACAAAGTTCAATAAATAATCCAGATGGATAAATCCAAATCGCTAAAACTGATAAACGTAGAAACGGGCGTGAGGTCAGAAAACAGAAATACAAACAATACTTCATGCCGCATGTTAGCGAACTGCTAACTTAAATATGGTGCCTTTATTCTATGACCCGGAACAGGAAACAGTCATTTAGTATTCAAATTCTAACTCCTACGGGTAATTTAGACTCTCCAATTAATGTAAGGTATATGTTTTTATAATGTGGGAGAAAACTGGAGTACACAAGTGCGGGAAGAACTCCCGACACAGAAATTGAACCCAGAACCTTCTTGTTGTGAGGCGACCGTGCTAACCACTACACCACTGATAAAGCGTTGCTTTATCATCGTCGTCAGTACATGAATTTTGTTTGTTACAGTTAATCTCAGCTATATTTCAGTGCTATGCTTATAGATCAATATTGCTTTATTTCCTTTTCATTTATTCATTTATCTTCAAACCAGTTTTTTTCCTAATTTGGGGTCACAAGGGTCTGCTGGAGTCTCCGATCTGAAAAGGTTTAAATGCAGGAGTCACCAGTCCACTACAGAGACACACACAGAGATACACACACACACAAAAAAAAATCTCCAGTCAAGCTACCGTAAATTTTTTAGTCAGTGGAACCTGGTGGAATCAGGTGGAATAAAGAAGGAAACCTTTTCTGCTCTTCAGTCTGTTTTTTGTTTTTTTAAATTTTTTATTGCACTCACGTCATATTTTTTTGCGTCCTGTGGGATCCCATTTCTACAGCGCAGCTCCACTGGTAGCCAGATGTTCTGTGAACCTTTAGCCAAACTTTATTTAAAGGGAAAAAAGAACAAAAAAACTCCTACCACTTTTTGTTTTTATAAACTGAATTAATCAAATGTTTACATATTCATTGTTTTATCAGTCAAAAATCAAATACTTAAGTCACCCCCTCTTTGTCCCTCTCCCCCCCCCTGTCCATCTCTCTTTCTCCCTCTTCCCTTCCTCCCTCCCTCGCGCTCTCCCTCTCCCTCCGGCCCTCTCTCTGTCTTTGCTCCCCCTTCTTCTCTCTCAGGAGTACAGTCAAGACAAGAACAACCTGTTGTTTTTCAACCAAGGAGGACATATATACCAGAAATCCACATTCCTTTGCGGATACCACACAGGACAGCGCCTGTTACTTCCCGTCCATTTATAAACCAACCCCTTGTCCCACGACATCCTCTTGTTCCTATGCAACCTTCAAGCCCACACCAACAGCCAAATCAACATGTCCTCCTTACCGGAGTGGCTGGACCGCCGGGATACACGCAACGAGTCCCCACACGGCACGAGCGCGGATACCAAGAGTTAAACAGACACATGAATGGATTTGCAGGTGCCTCAGGTCAGAGATCAGGCTACCAAACTGTATTAAAAAACTAATCACATATTTACATTGTCTTGCACTTTTACAGCAGGTCATCCTCCCATAAAACCAGTGGCGTTTAAACCCCACCAGTTTACAGGTACTAAACTTCAATGTCACTAACTTTTTCTTTGTTTTTGATTTGTATTTTGTATCTTTTTCATTAGCTTCTCAGGACCCATGATAAACACAGAAAATTTCAGCGGCACTACCAGGCAAACTACAAAACTATAACCTGCAACCTATAACCTGCAAACTAAAAACTATACTATAAACTGCTAACTATAAAAAACTACAAAATTATTAACTACAAACTACACTATAAACTAAACTATAAACTACAAACTATTAATAACCTATAAACTACAAACCTCAAACTAAACTGCAAACTATAAACTATGTTGATTTTTCAAACTTTTCTTTATGTTTGTGTTTAACAGGAGCATCTGAGAGAAATGTGGCTGTAGATTCCTTCTCCTTCTCAGCTGCTCTCACACAGCCACCTCTTCTGGGAGACTTTGGCATTGTCCGCTTGGATAAAGTTCTTGTTAATGATGGCGGCCACTACAATCCGCAAACAGGTAAAACTTTCAAACAAATGTAATTTAATATTTATGGGCATTTTTGCTATTATTGATAGGAGAGCGGAATCAAACCTTTAAGAAAAAATCTTAATAAAAAGAAAAGTTGCAGATTTGCCCGGTTTACCGTATTTACTTTGCTGATGGTGATACCATGGTTAAGGTGTGCTGCTAACCGGATTATTGTGGGTTAAATTCCCATTCCGCCCCCATGTTACCAATGTTTGGCCCCTGAGCAAGGCACTTAACCACCAATTGCTCAGCGGTGTAAGTTGCTATAGGTAAGGGTGACATCCTGCTTACAACACACTGATCCCTCCTCACTTTTCTCTGCAGGAATCTTCACCGTGCCTGTGAGCGGTCGTTATCTAATCTCAGCAGTGCTGGTGGCCCCACGGTACGAGCGGCTCGAGGCTGTGCTGTCGGTGTCTGAGCGCAGTGTACAGAAACTAGATTCAGCAGGATATGGAGGACACAACATGCAGCACACTTCAAGGTCTTGTCAGTGTGGTAGTTCCGTCTCGTTCAGCCTCGTCCTCTCACTGCATGCAGGAGACCGAGTGGCGCTGGTGCGCACAGCTGGTGCACTTGCCTTGTCGGAAGCCAAAGAGATCCTCTCCACATTCAGTGGTGTCTTTCTCTATTCCACTCACGTTCACAGATAACATCGAGTGAATGTTCTGTAGAACACACTGTTGGCGGTGCAGCTCTTCACCTTTAAACAACAGTCTGTGAGGAGCCTAAGAACACTAAAGAAATCACTGCTTCCCTTTGACTTCATAAGGGAAAAATAAAGTGCCACGCTAGATATCTAATCGCACATTTTTTTATAATTTGTATTTTATATTTAATTGCACCTTTTAATAGGAAAAAATTATTACACATTAGAAACTAATTATTAAACTTTATTATGATCTATATAATGTATAAAACGGCAATGATTGACCAAACAGTTGGTAGCTGATACACCTCTTAGTACCACCACTATCACCCAGCATAACCCGGTGCAGACATTTCATGTATTGAGAATGTAAAAAATCCTGTTAAGAATCCAAACCTCTACAAAACCACCACAACAGTACCACCAACATCATCAGAAACCATTCACAATCAATATTTATCTTTATCACAACCATCACCAAACAAACAATTTAATAAAATCGGGACAATAAAATGCTGACATCATCGTATGCCAGCTAGCATGGGGGAAGGGGGTGTTAAAAAAAATCTAATTGGCTAAAGAAACAGGTTTTAATAATATTAACCAATAATATTATTAACCAACTGGGATTTAACTAAACAGAAGCCAAAACAAAACCGTGCAGCAACGCTGCTCTAATAAAAACCGTACGTAACGTGGAAACAGATTCTTGGAACTAGACGAAACTCCGGACTCTTAACATAGCATAGCGATCCAACACAAAACATGAAACAATAATCCGCGCCCTCATTAAGATGGCGCACACCTTAAATAACGGCACCATCGCCCGGATGCTTAATCGCATCCCCAATCAGCGGGCATGGTGGTTAGTGACTTAGGAGTAGGGCATGTTTCATAACACAATCATCCCTGCTGATCTAGTTTAAGTCACATGGGCAGCACTACTGATTCTGAAGGTTGATTAGATTAACATGGCAAACCATAGAAACTGAAATCTGATTAGATAAAAAAAAATCTCACGTACACAAACTGGAATCAGTGGAGCGAGAGAAACACACGATAATGAACAGAATAAACTAATAGTTTAATGAAACTAATATTAGAATTAAGGTCTTTGATTCTGGTAGTGTTTGGACCACCAGAGAAGAACTGACAGGACATGATTTTGAATAACAATAATACATGACTGGAAGCTGTGATGCAGTTCCCACTTCAGATAACCCAAAGGTTTCTTTTTCTTAACCAAAGATAAAAATATATACATTTATTAATGGAAAAAAAAATCAACCCTGCAAGCTTTTATATCATTAATGTGTGCATATGAATGTGTTCGTTGCAGTTATTATTTAAAAGCATAATTTTTCCAGCTTGCATTGATTGTTACCAAGAAACCACAGCTGTATAGATAAAGATAAATAAATGTCCAATAAACACCTCTAAACTAAAAAAAATGTCTACATCAATAATCATGTTTTTTTTAAACTATATATGTGGCAAACTTAGTCACTATAGAAACTAGAACATGATTCAGTTGATAGATGGATCTGTAATGTAAAGTATCAGTAATCAATCAGATTTTCCTCAACAGTCCATGAAGTCCAGGTTGAAATTAAACGATAAACGATTGACTTCACATCTATTATAACGTTGTATGCTTCTGTCCAACTCGGAGATCAGCTGGAATTATTCAGTGAGTTAAGTGATTTCCGGAATGTTTGACTGCGTTATACATTCACTTTTACTCCAGGTGACTATGTTCGGTTGGATTTATTAAACTGCTGGAAAAGGCAATAAGTGAATCCTTCAAGCTGACTGAAGCACACAAACTTCATTCTACCAGTCGCTCCTACTCACACTCTTCATCCTCCAAACCTCTGAGCAGTGGTGAAAAGTAAGGAATGAGGCGTACTGCCGTTACTGTAATTTAACAATGTTTAGATTGAATTTGTGTTATTTTAAATCATATCAAAGTAAAATTCAAAAATAACAGACGTAAATGATGGCGAGCAGCTGGTAGTGAAATCCTGTGGAATTTTTCTGAATGGAACCCCTGTCCATATCTACACCCCCATTTTGACTGTAAGTGTAAGAAAGGCATCAGTTTTATTCTGCAGTATAAATTGTGTTTGTTCAGGACGACTGAACTGCAGCTTACAAAACATCAACATCCAAATCTGCACAAGCCTGTCGAGGTAAGTTACTAATACTGATCTATCTGCAGTTTATGGAATTACTGCGAAAACTAACAGTAAAATTTATACCCCTGTTTCTTTATTGAACTACACTAAAATCCTCCCCCACCACCACCGTTGAAAAGGTAACTGTCCAAAATGATCACTGCTTTGCAGGAGAAACTTTTTAATGCTAATTGAGTAGAATTGTAAAATTAAAATTAGTGTAAAATTAGTGTTACTTCAATGTAATTTTATTCATGTTAAATATTTCATGACTCTTATCCTCTCTGGAAAAAAACTTGAAAATAAAAAATTACTAATTATTGAAACAATGGTAAAATATGTAATAATCAAATATTTTAATAGTTTTTCATGTCATTTTTTCAAAACAATAAATTCATACAGAAACTAGACGTGTAAATTAAGTAATGTTTATCCTGAACATTCAAAACAATCTAAATTTTTTCAACATTAACAAATAAAACTATCAAATTAAAAGCATGAAAGTAAATTGTAATAAACAATAAATGATCGTTTTCTAACTAACATTTCTTGTTTGTTTTTGTTTTTTTTATAGATGAGTGTGTTCATCCCACACAAAAAAGTATTACTTTCATAGAAAGAATGAAATTCTTTTGTTAATCATTAACAGACAAACTTCAGTTCTAGGCTTAATAAGGACAAAGAACAAAAAAAAAATTTCTTAAACATTTCTGCATAAACAAATGAACTAATCACGGACACGCCCTGCCCCTTTTCCCCTACGCAACCAATGACACTTTATATTCTACAAATATTCTGTTGCAAATAATTAAGTTGCTATTGTGCTTCACGTTGGTGTGCATGCTACCAAACACACAGTGCTCCATGTCTTAATTCAGAAAAAACAACATTGAAACAATCACTGGTTCGGATCAAGACCAGCTTTTGCTTATTAACTATTTCTTGTAAAGAACCTACTCCGGTCTCACCACAGGAAATCAGTTGAAAAAAATTCTGAAAATTAATGACTTCTGTTAGTGAACACCTTAAACTAATTTCTTAACAAAAAAAACCCAACCCACTGGAATTGTCACATTATAGTGTTAAAGCCGACTGTTGGACCTTCTTATCGAAGACTAAACAAATCAACCAAAGATAAAAAAAAGTATAAACAGTAAATATTCAATCTAATCATCAGGATGAATGGAAAGTCATTTTCAGCTCGTCCATTTGATTACACACATTACTTCGAGAGCAACACTCAATCCCCCAAAAAATGCTGCTCAAGGGCTTCTAAGAATAAGAGCATCCTTTCATTAACTGCAAGCTGATCCGTGGGGTTCTCTTCTCTGCTGCAGTAAAAAAGTGCAACCAGTCACGCATTATAAAACTGCTAGACAATGAAATTGTTAGCAACTGGAAAACAGCTGAAAAACATCTGTAAGCTTATCTTAGCACTGAGGACTTTTCCAGCCTTCAAGCCTTCTGGGTACCAGACTGAAGATACAAGATAAAAGGAGGGTTTCGTCTTACTTTGATAGAAGCATTTAGATTCAAGCGTCTGATCAAAGCTCATTACAGACACATGGTTAGTCGACCGCATACTACCAGCAGCTGCATGTCGGTAATTATAATTAACTTACAAGCAAAATAAGAAATTATCAGGGAACAAAATAAATTAGCATTTGTTAATAAATAGTTTTGTTAATTAATTCTGTGATCCTACATGTTCTCCTACATGACTCATTTTCCATTTCCTTCTAAACACACTGAGTCTCTGTTCCCACACAACAACCGTTAAGTGCTCAGGCCACAGCACTGTAAACACCAGCCTAAACTGGACCACCACAACAGGAAAAAACACCCATGCTGGTACAGGAGGGGCAAAAATCTCTAGTTAAATTGTCGACCAATCAAACAGATTCAAACTAGAAGAAAAGCTCTGATGCGTCCATTTTAAATAATTAATACACACAAGTTACCAGAATATCACGTGCCTCTTTAAGAGGCCTCAGTCCTCAGTCAGGCTTCAAATATCTCTGTGTGTGAAAAAGAGGGTGAAACAACGCTGTTAGCACCCCCACATCACACCATGGACGATACATGAAAGGCAAGAGCGAGGCATCATTCTGGGTCAGGTTGGGAGATGGATGGCATACATTTTAGGCAGAAGGAGCCTCAGACTGTTGGAGTCCACCAAAAACCTTAGAGACTGAGAGCATGTCTAGCTTATGAGAGTAAGTCATCTGGGTTGATCTCAGGAATGGGCTGCCTCCAAAAACAAAATGAGCTGAACTCAGGGAAGCTGAACGCAGAGCTCTGTTCTTTACTCAGCAGTGGAAACACATGTTCCACCAGTTCACTTAGTCTGCTGTACCTGCAAAGCAATGACAACATACAAATATAGCTGCATTTCCAAAGCAACATGTTTAGGAAAAAAAGAAAAAACACAATACAGATCACCACTTCAATCTTAACACACTGCGTACCACAGGAAGATCTTATCTTTACAATCCCCACAATAGTGTGTACCCAGAATTAGGAGGTAATAAAAGCAGGTTAGGCCTGAATGAACCTGAATTAGCTTTAATAAGATTATAGCATTAGAGGTGTGAGAAATGGCCATGCTTACGAGGTCTTGTTTCCTTTAGTCTGCTCCTGTATTAGTTCCCCTTTAGGGTTGACAGTGAAGATCCTGCACACAGGAACTCCCACTGCTTTATAGGCAAAAACATCCTATAACAAGGTGAGTCAGAATTACATGACAGGATATGGAACATTACAGAATACAGACGTTTACAGTACATCCTTTCAGAGAGTACATAAACAAAATTCAGACAGAAAAATACATTTCATCATGTCTGAAAAAAAAGTCAAACATGTCAAACTAGACAGAGCAGCACCATTAAATGGAGTTCATTATTCATAACAGAAACTACAAAAATTGACAAAAATTGGTCACTTGTCCATCAGAAACAAATGTGATATCCAACATGATCTTCCAGATTCTTCCAGTCTTCTAGTAAAACCTTCCAGTCCAATATTTTGTATGAATGCGAGATACCTTTCATTCCGCTCCTATAGTATTAGTGAGATCAGACACTAATGTCAGGTAAGGAGGTCTGTGGTGCCATTCCAGTTCAGCCCAAAGGGGTTCAGTGGTGATATCAGGACTTTGTGTAGAACACTGGTGTTTTTTTCACTCTAATAAGAACCCAGATTTGTAGCAGATGGTCAGATGACCACCAACTTTTAGCAGCATAATGTAGAATATATTTAAACATTGTGCTGTCATTGAAACATGTTGTAATACTAGTTAAACTCTAATAATCTAATTATACTGTCATTTATCCAAAGATACAATTAATTATGTTTTTAATGGTCCAGGTTTGGACCATTTCTAAAAGAAAGCTGCTACAGATTTGGTTCTTTGTCGGCAAATTACAGATTAATTAATGATGTAATAGTTAAATGTTTATTACTGTTTCTGTAGGATGGGATTCTGTAAAGTTGCTTAAAAAAAAAAATAGATAGAATAACCGATAGAATAACTAAATGGCGACAAGACGGGACAGGATTTTAAATTCTTTACAAAATTTGATGGGAAGCTAATGAAGTTACACAGATGGTGTAATGAGGTGTACAGATGGTGTATATATATATAGTGTAATGTGGCGTAGTGTGGTGCGTAGATTATGTAATGTGGTGTACAGATGGCGTAGTGTGGTGCGTAGATGTTATATGGTGTACAGATGGTGTATATATGGTGTAATGTGGTGTACAGATGGTGTATATATGGTGTAATGTGGTGTACAGATGTGTATATATAGTGTAATGTGGTGTACAGATGGTGTGCAGGTTATCATATGAGCATCATGTTAAAGCTTAAAGACTGTAGAGATAAGTTTGTTGGAGTTTGCTGAGCATTCTGCCCTCTGCAGGCGATTACAATACATTCCATTAGTTGTCTCTCCAGAGCTCTCTCACAGTTATAAATATATAAATTTCCCTTTACTGACCCAAATGCTATCCTTGCTACAGGCGATAGCTGAACTGTCAATGACATTAACGGTGATCTACACACAAATATCCTGCACATGACCCACAGGAGACCAGCAATTACAGGAGGGCAATGAGAAGGCAAACACAGCTAACTGATGTTAATACACTTAACTATTTCACTTACATTAGTTCTGTTTCCAAATGCAGCGTAAAACGGATGTTTGTTGGACTGGAACAGGTTTTTGATGTCAGTAAGACATTCAATCTTAAAAATCTCTGGCTTTTTCTCAATCACTTCCCTGAAAAAAAACAATCTTGTGTTAACATTAAAGATAACAAACTACTTAACTTTTTTCACTTTTAACATGTCTCTATTTTATACATACACACAATCGTAGTGTGACTGTGACATCAGCACAGGTTTATTGTTAAGCAGACAAGAGCTGGAAAGAATAAAGAGCAAGGCAGCTACAGGGTTTCCACACATCAATTAACATAAAATTTAAAAACTTTACAGGACTAAATGCACGAATGACACACGCTGTGATGGTGTAGTGGATAGCACAGTCGCCTCACAACAAGAAGGTCCCGGGTTAGATTCCCGGGCTGGGAATCTTTCTGTGCGGAGTTTGCATGTTCACATTTGCGTGGGTTTCCTCAAGGATATTTTTCCTCCCACAGTCCAAAAACATGCAGATTAGGTCGATTGGTGATTTACTTTCTTTTTCAGATTCATAGTTTCAACATTTCATAAAGCAGTGGAAACCCGGTAGCAACCACACCCTTGTAAACGGCTTCTCCCTGTATACCGCAGCCCCACTGAAAATACTTAAAAGCAAGCCTGCTTAACACTGCTTAATCCAGTACACAAGAACAAACCAAATTAACAGATAAAGTCAGAGTGTGGAACCTCTTCCTGCCTGGAGATAGTATTTAATCTTTCGCTTATCTTATCATAAGTGTGTGAACTTTGTCCTGGTCACACACTTGGGAGTCAGCTGTTCTGTTGTTTGTATTAATATAGTACCTGTGAAATGCTGAGAAGAGGCTGCTGGGAGACAGCATGAGCGGTCCACGGGGAAGAATAGTGCCACCATCATTCACCCACTGTAAATAGCCGCGCGTCATATCAGCCATGCCGATAGCTCTTGCTGAACAATACAGAAACTTGTATCCGTTTCTGCACAGAGACATAGTTTAACAACAGGATTCACATCAGTGATCAACGGTTTGGTTAACACTCAAGTGTATGAAGACGATTCGACTGTGATCAACTCACTCAGCTACAGAGTGATAAAGCTTGGCAATGCCTTGGTGAGTCCAGTCTTTCCCCAGCTGAGGAAGAATTTGTCCGAATACGTCTGACCTGCGAATATGCAAACACAGACACACACACACAGACACCTGTGCGCCACAGTTCTTCCTCCAAATATAGCCACATAAACATTCAGTTGAAGTGCTGAATAAAGTCCTGATCTCTTCTGATCTTGTGCCGAACCCAAACAGAACTGGATTTAAATTATCTTATCATATTTACGTCTACTGTCAGGTACAAATGCACGACTCTTTCTCATGACACACATGCCTCACAGACTTAAGAGAGACACTATTGCTTTTTTTTTACCTACCCACTCATGGATATGCCAGGAAAAAAAGCAAAGAATGTAGAATCTCGTTTTGCATATTTTATCTGAAAGCTGCAATTACAACTACACCTCAGGACTGGCTTTGAACAAATATCATTGTCATGAGCACCACCAAGGGTTATTAGAGGGTTATTATATACCTACTTCGTAATGGTGCCATCGATATCCGAAATGATGACCTTGTCATCCCAATCCCACAGGTAAATCGTGCCATCACAGCGGCATGTGCCCTGGTACTGGGTGGTTATGCTGAAGGTGACATCATTAGGCCCGCCTTTCAGTTTCAACTTAGCCTGTAAGAAAGATATTCATTCCATCTTGTTAACCCAGCCATTAGGGTTGCACAAGCCAGTGTATTCTTAGTGCCGGTCCTAAGCTTGGATAAATGGGGTGGGTTGCGTAAGGAAGGGCATCCAGTGTAAAACTGCGCCAAATCAAATATGCAGATCATGTATCAGGGTACCAATGGAAATTGGCCAAAGGAGGATAAGGGGAGGAGAAAGACGTCTACAGAGACAGCAGGTGAAGGAGAAGTGTAGGAGAGTGGAGGTTAGAGTGGGTACTTTAAATGTTGGTACTATGACTGGTAAACAAATTTTAAGAAGAAAGAAGAGCATAGGGTGATGTATAAAAGTGGAAGAAATTGCACACAGGTGGACTATTTTGTGCAAGAGATGTAACCTGAAAGAAATTGGAGACGGCAGAGAGATCGGATCAGCAGAGATGAGAAAAGTAGGCAGGAGTATAAGGACATGTGGCAACAGGTGAAGAAGGAGGTGGCAAAAGCTAAGGAAAAGGAGTATGATAAGTTGTATGAGAAGTTAAACACTAAGGAGGGAGAAAAGGATTTGTACTGGTTGGCCAAACAGAAAGACAGAGCTGGGAAGGATGTACTGCAAGTTAGAGCAATAAAGGTACAGATGGAAATGTGTTGGCTAGTGAAGAGAGTGTGTTGAGAAGGTGGAGAGAGTATTTTGAGCAGCTGATGAATGAGGAGAATAAGAGAGAGAGAAGGTTGGATGATGTGTAGATGGTAGAGCAGGAAATGGATATGATTAGTAAGGTCAGAAGTGAGAGCAACTATTAAGAAGATGAAGAGTGGAAAGGCTATTGGACTAGATAACATTCCAGTAGAAGCGTGGAGATGTTTATGAGAAATAGCAGTGGAGTTTCTGGCTAAATTGTTTTACCAGATATTGGAAGGTGAGAGGATGCCTGAGGAATGGAGGAGTGTTCCTAACATCTCCCTTATTCTTAAAGATCGGTACCAGATGTGCAGTAACTACAGGGGAATAAAGTTGATGAGTCACACTATGAAGTTATGGGAAAGAGTAATGGAAGCTAGGCTGAGGGAAGATATGGCCATCTGTGAGCAACAGTATGGTTTTATGCCAAGGAAGAGTACTACAGATGCCATCTTTGTCTTTGCTTTGAGGATGTTGATGGAGAAGTATTGAGAAGGTCAGAAGGAGTTGCATTGTGTGTTTGTGGATCTGGAGAAAGCATACGACAGGGTTCCGAGAGAGGAGTTGTGGTATTGTATGAGGAAGTCAGGTATAGCAGAGAAGAATTTGAGGGTGGTGCAGGACATGTTTGAGGACAGTGTGATAGCAGTGAGATGTGCGGTACAAATGGTTCAAGGTAAAGGTGGTATTGCATCAAGGATCGGCTCAGTCAGAGGTCAGACTGGAATCTTCATGGATGATGTTTGCAGATGATATTGAGTTTTGTGGTGAGAGTAGGGAACAGGTTGAGAAGAATCTGGAGAGTTGGAGGTACTCGCTGGAGAGAAGGGGAATGGTGTAAGACAGAGTACATGTGTGTGAATGAGAGGGAAGGCAATGGACTGGTGAGGTTGCAGGAAGAAGAGGTAGTGGAGTGGAGGAGTTTAGGTACCTGAGCCCAACAGTGCAAAGTAATGGAGAGTGTGTTTGAAAAGTGAAGAAAAGAGTGCAGGCAAGGTGGAGTGGGTGGAGAAGAGTGGCAGAAGTGATTTGTGATCAACGAGTTTTGGCAAGAGTGAAAGGGAAAGTTATTAGGACTGTAGTGAGACCTGCAATGTTGTACATTTTAGAGACATTAGCCTTGTCAAAAAAACAGGAGGAGGAGCTGAAGATGTTGAGATTTTCATTGGGAGTGACGAGAATGGACAAGATTAGAAATGAGTTTATTAGAGGGACGGCGCATGTAGGATGACAAGGTGAGGGAGGCTAGGAGGATGGTATGGACATGTGCAGAGGAGGGAGTATACATGCACTATATTGGTAAAAGAATGCTGAGGATGGAGGTGCCAGGCAAAAGGAAAGGAGGAAGATCAAAGAGGTGGTTTATGGATGTGGTGAGGGAAGACATGCAGGTAGTCTGAGTGAAAGAGGCAGATGAGTGTGGACAGGGTAGTGTGGAGAAGAGCAATCCGCTGTGGCGACCCCTAACGGGAGCAGTTGAAAGGAAAGGAGAAGAAGAAGACACACACACCTTTTAAAGTGACTAAAGGCAGGATCAGAATTATTCAACCAAAAATCACAATGTGAAAAATGTGATTTTTCACCAGACACACTATGAAATATTATTGTTAATAGTGTTTCACGCGATAGATGAACATTTTAAAACTTTACACCTACTACATTTATGATCTCTTATTCCCTTTGAAGTATATACTAACAATACTGACGCTTCATTGACAGCTAATTGGTTGAGATGATTTACAGCCAGGAGAGGGAGCTCTAAATCAAAATAACAGCCATTACACAAAAGCTTTACGCTGTTGCATATTAGTCTGAATAACAGTAGCTAAATCTTATGGGATAGATTAGAACTTATTTGCACAAAGACGTCTTTAATAGTGCATTAGACAAAGATCTTGTTCCTTTCTGAACCCTAGGACATATTGATTACTAAAGCCTAAGAGGCTGAATCTTTTTAACACCACTCATAAAGAAGCCAAAAGAGCTAATGGATTTTCCTGCTTTGAACCATAATTCTGTTTCACTGAGAGAGAGAGAGAGAGAGAGAGAGAGAGAGAGAGAGAGAGAGAGAGAGAGAGAGAAAGAGAGAGAGAGGCTACGGTTCCAGTGATTAACAAAGAAACTACAGAGATTTAAGATTTGAATTTTTCTCATATTATACATGCTACACGTATATGTAGATACTTCTGCTTTTTTCGGTACACATGTAACGAAAACATGCCGTCGAAATATTAATTTAAGATCACATTCACATTTTTCAAACAATCTTCCAGCAAGTTGCAAACCAGAGAATCATCATAATAGAAATTACCAACTGCCATATATTTGGCGTATTATTATTATTATGTGAGGTCAGTTTTGGATATTTTTTTTTTTGTTGTGTTATTGTGTTCCAAATATTCGGATAGAAACAGAAGGAAATTTGGGGATATGATTTTTCCAGGTTGTTAAAAATCTTAAACTCCTTGATGAGTCTCTGTTAAGAGGGAAGGAAACGTCTTTATAGACTGTCTCTACTGTAGGCAGTGACAACACACATGACTGCGTACCGGCCATGGTAATGGTCACTGAGAATAATAGAAGCTATGACCCTTTAATTATATTTACAAATCAGGTGTTACCAATTAACACTATCAAAGTTTTCGATTAGAAACATTCATTCATTCATCTTCTTACCCGCTTATTCCCGAATCCGGGGTCACAGGGGTCTGCTCCTCCTATCCCAGCACACATTGGGCGAGAGACGGGGTACACCCTGGATGGGTTGCTAGTCCATCTCAGGGCAAGACATAGACAAACAACCATTCACACACACATTCACTCCTATGTACAATTTACAATCACCAATCCACCTAATCTGCATGTTTTTGGACTGTGGGAGGATAAATCTGAAATAAGATATTTAAAGCACATGAATCCGTTGGTCAAGTAGGAATAGAGTGCAAGTATACACATAGACCCTGGGTCGCACACAATGCTATGGCATGACCAAGCAAAAACAGCTTTTATTGACAAAATGAAACTCCAAACATAAATAAAATTTGCCTCCTGTCGTTGATGTGTGATGTGTTGAGACGCACTGCACTGCTTTAAAAAAAAGACCACCATTAAATACAATCCAGCTACAAAATACAGCGTGACAGCGTCTCATCTCATCGCAGTTCATCAGCAGAGTCCAATCTCATGTCAGATATTAGATATTCATTTTTGTTGTCTATTCAAGCAACCAAACCAGAATTGACGTGAAAGTAAAATATCACAGTTTCTCCCGTCCTTGCTTTTCTTTTAACCAGGTGATAAACATCTGTGACGCAAACACGCCAGCACCTCTAAGTGATGACGATAGAAAACCAGCTATTACTGTTCCAATGTTAAAGACACTTTCATAACTGGGTTTAATCCCAAAACTACAGGAAATATTAGTTAACATTACACCAGACAAAGAAAACTATTAATAAAAAGGCAAATTACACATACAGCTTAAACTGAATTATGCAAGTGTCCAAACTGAAACAGACTTACAATCTGGTCGGAAGACAGACGCAAGGACTTCCGGTACGAAAATGTGGTGGGTTGGGTCTGCGTTTTGGGTTCAGTCTGAGAGGAGCGCTGCAGAGAGGCGGCTGCTGCACTCATCTCTTTCTCTTCATCATCAGTGGACAATTCCCTGACTTCCACTCTGAACAGAAAGTAAACACTTACTCAGGTAGATGATCCTCCAGAAAGTCTTACTCTTCATTTACTTTGTTTTTACAGTCAACACCGGGTGATCTATCTGCTTTACTTCTTTGTTTATATTTCTGCCTGCATGCATCTATCCTGAAATTCTGACCTTTAACCCACATAGACAGTACAATAAGTTAGATGGCAGGAAGTGATGTCAGGGTGTCTTACTTGCTGAGATCATTTTCCAGGGCTTCACCTTCTTTCAGTCGTTCCTCCTTAATCTCCAGTTTTCCAGCATTTTCAGACTAGAGGAAAGAAAATATGAAAGCAGACAGACATGTTTACTACACAATAAAACCACCTACAAAAACATTCTTTGCAGAAAAACAGGATTTATTTCCAATTATATATTTCGTCTTGGAGTCCTAATTACCAAACTGCAGCGCAAAGGTAGTAGACACTGTAATGCAAGCAACCAAAAATATGGAATATCAGCCCTGAAAGAACTCTGCTGTCAGTTCTGTAATTGGAAGACAGCAGATCTTGTCCATGTACTGTACGTCTCTCCATAATACATTAATGCGGTTTAATTCCAGAAACATTGGGATATTTAATAAAACTGCAATTAGGAAATTGTACTAAAAAAGTAGTAAAAAAAAAGTGTGCAGGATTTCCACGCTGATCTTTATTGGACCTCAGCTTTTTCCAAAACCAGGTTCTTCAGTAATGTCCAACATTGGAGACAAGTCGCTACTCAAGAAATATTTTGCATGTTAAAAATCTGAACAGGTCGAACAGCACCTTACGGAAGATCAGGAAGACCTGACTTCTAGCCCTTAATGCCTAAAAATAATCATTTCATTTATCATTTATTTTTATGTCACTACAACCTTTCTATTTTTTATTAATGCTATTCAGTATGGTTTATCTTTGTTTGGTTTATAATCTTAATTTCTAATGTAAAAATAATGAATTAATTTAAATAGAAATAAAGTGTATAGAAACATCTAAGCAGTTAGCATTGTCCTCCCGTATCACAAGATGAACAGATGAATAAAGGAAACTGGTGGTGAGATAATACAGTAATGAAATGAAACGGCTAAATCTGTAATAAAGGACGTGTACTTTGTCCCCACACACAGATGAGGGAGGAGAGACAAACATTCAGGCTCACAGCTGGAAAGATGAAGACTTCTGCACAAATCTATTATTCGACCTTCTTCATACCAACAGCCTACTTGGACAGCATGCCAGAAGACGGCATTTTCTCACTGCATCTACCCCAAAGGCTATGACTGCTTTATGGCAGGAAAACACTAACAATACGCCATAATCCAAACCAAATGTGTGTCTCGACTGCATAATCAATACAATAGTTACTCCGATTCTCGGATTTACACCCTGAGCTAAAGCTAAAAATCCTGAAAATTTTTTGTGTCGGATGAATGGTACTTATATTAAATTAAGAATTATAATTACTGAGCTAAACATATATTTCATCTATTATATTTTTTGTTGGAATAAAACTGAGATTAGGATAATTAATCACAATTATTTAAATCTCTTTTTATTAAGACTTTTTAAAGAAGTCGTTTAACTACAACATTGTAACTACAACATTGGAACATTACTTGTTTCATGGAGCTGTCTGCTCTTTTCCTCCAGAACCACCAGCGGCCAGACTTCTTTGGCATCCTCTCTTTAACCCAAGCCTCTTCCGTAGCTTTTGGTAAATTCTTCTGGAAAGCCTGTAAGCTTAAGATCAATGGTGCAGCTAATGTCCAATTGTAATATCTGCGAGAAGAAAGAGCATTTTAAATATTCTCTACGCAAAAAGAAGCAAAGTGACAAGAAAACCCAAATAAATCAATCTACCTGTTTCCTATTTTCACCACTAGATTCGGATTGTCTATAATGGCAGGATTCTCAGCAAATTCGTTGTAGGTGACCATGTGCTCCATAAATTTTTCTGGGGAAAAAAACAGATTTTAACAGATTTTTTTTGCAATCGTTGAGAATATTAGTGAAACTAAAGCCCAGGTTAGTGTGTGCACCTTTGGAAATCTCTGCGTTCTCACTCAGCCCCCCGCACAGAGAGAGTGTGACATCAGGCAGATCAGAGGCAGAGTCAGACAGGCATTCTGTTCCACTGTCAGCTGCAGTACTGCCAACCGACTGAGGGGACTGAGAACCTGAATACATCCCAGAGTCCATCCAGTGCTTAGAGTCTGAGTCACTGAACGTACACACACACACATACATACGCACACAAACAAATAAAATGGAATGATGCTAATCAGTGAACTTGTTTAGGATTTCCGGTATTTACTTCTTATTGTGTTTCTCACTGTTACCAAATTGACAGTATAGCATTTTAACAAGCCACAGTCTGCAAGTTATTAGCACCGCTGTACCTCTTGGGAAAGTAGCGTGCAGCCACATCAGGCTCAAGCACGTTCAAATCATCCAGGTAGATGTCTTCAGGCCCCTGGTGCTGACTTCGTTTTGGAACTCCTGCACAACGAATAGCAAAATCAATTAATTTAAATAGTAACGCTCACAGTTCAGCAGTCTCCAATCAATGACTTCATCATCATCAGCAGCAGCCTCCAGGAGGGAGTCACAGTACCACTAACCCATACCAGCAAGTGGAAACACTGCAAAATAACTTAATTACATGGGTAGTTTACCTTTTTTCTTGGATGGAGAGTCTGTCTTTGAGCAGACATCCAGCATTGCTCCACCTTGAGGAGTGGGGGTAGTAGCAAGGGGCTCCAAGGGTGTGGAAGTGGTGACACAGTTAGAAGACATAATCGGGGTGATAGAGCTAGCTGGGGTACGAGGCTCAGGCTTTACAATAGGGCAATTGGGAGCAGGTTCCAGAATGTTGTTCACATCAGACTCAGGCTCCATGGCCTCAGAGCTTAAGATCACCCGGAAATGAGTGTTCTCGGATGGGGTGATGGTCACAGTCTTGGGTAGTTCACACTTGTCTTTTTTGGACATCTAGTGGAAATATTTAGGAAAGAGGATACAAATTCCAAACATGGCCTTAAATCCAAACATAATGAATGTTCACATTAAGATAAAAAAGACTAACAGCTGTTGTGGTTTTTTCAGATAAATATTGGCCAGATTCAGCCTAAAACCAAAATACTCACAATAAATAATATTTATTATAAATTATACATTTTTAAATAAGGGCCGAATTAAAGGTAAAGGTGTTGGACTGATACCAGAAAGACTGGAGTTCGATTCTCAGAACCCCCTGTTGGGTCCCTAAACAAGACCCTAAACCTCTTAATTGCTTAATTGTATAAAAGATGTATGTCGCTCTGCCCTCGAAATACATTATTTAAAGTAAAATTTAAATAAAAAAAAATTTACATTTAGGTTGCTACAAAGGTCAAAAGGTTAAAGGCCATTGAAGGAATCAGCTCAATGTGCAAAAAAACAAATAAGTGTGAAAGGTTAAAAAGAATAAAGAGGAAAACAAAGAAAGCAAAAAGTAAATACAGTACAGAGAGAAGGTTAAAATGGAAGAGAATATTTCACACAGAGGTGATGTAAGGCGGTAAACTGGGCCCCGCCCCTCGCGTGGCGTCAACAAGACGAGACTCCGCCCCCCACGCTGCACCGGCTGTCAAAAGTTTACGGACATGTTTGGCGTCGTCGTCCTGGCAACTAGGTTACCAGGGCGATGACACAATATATATAAGCGCAGGTGTGGGTGACTGGCGTAGTACGGCATGTTCCGAGTTGAGTATCGTTTGGTTATCGTGGACTTCTGAACTTTTTCTGGACTTCTCTATATATATGTTCCTAATTCTTGTTTTGTATTTTGTGTGTCACTGTGGTCTCGTCGTCTTGTTTTGTTTATCAGAGCCCTCCGCGTCTGCATCAGAGCCCTCCGCGTCCGCAGCAGAGCCCTCCGCGTCCGCAGCAGAGCCCTCCGCGTCCGCAGCAGAGCCCTCCGCGTCCGCAGCAGAGCCCTCCGCG
>JAOTRA010000034.1:10805022-10831015 GCA_026260255.1 Pseudolaguvia tuberculata
TATACACACACACATGTATATATATGGACTATCAGATCCAGATTTTCTAACCCGCATATTATTTCAGGGTCACATGGATTCTCTAGAGCCTATCCGTAACTAAGGGCAAGAGGCAGGGGTACACCCTGGACAGTTTGCCAGTCTACAAACATAGACGAACACCAGTCAACCTAATTTACATGTTTTTGGACTGTGGGAGGAAACCCGAGTAGCCGGAGGAAAGTTGAACATGCAAACTCTGCACAGGAAGATCACCTTTCTGTGTGATTCAAACGCAGGACCTTCTTGTTGTGAAGCAGCTATGCTAATCAATGCACCGCTCATGGAATCAATTAATTATAAATTAATTTTAGCTCACAGGACAGGACAACATTTCTATACCATGTCCACATATGGTTTCTTTTGTGTATGATAGAGCTTTAGTTAAAAGCGGATTGTGTTTACTGGCAGAGGTTTCTGTATTACTGAGACGATTTAAAGAGATTTTGCTCCTCGAAAGAGTGTTCGAGGCGTGAGTTTAAGTAGCGGTAATGATGAGCATGGAATAGGAAACAGGTGAGAGTAATTAGTATTCGGGAGAGTGTGGTGACTGAGAGGGCGTAATGGGGCCTGTCAGATCCGTGACAGTACCCACACCTCCCGACGGCCAGCTCGAGGGCCAAAACGAGCAACACCGTGGTGGTCTCCCGCGTCCTCACGTTGCTGGAGCTTGTGAGTTAACCTGATGGAACTCCTGAATGAGCTGAGGTGGGTGTAGACGGAGGTGATGGGTCTGCGGCGATCCACTCTATAGGACTCAGGATCATGGAAGAGGGTAAAATAGGTTCATTCTTCTCCTCTGCGTGGTCAAGCCCACTAAATTGCATAAGCCCGGGTATTCTTGGAGCCTGGACGGAACGAGATCGTGAAGTTGAACTAAAAACAGGGCCCACGAGCCTGTCGTGGGTTGAGCCGCTTGGCTTCCCGCAAATACTGGAGGTTCTTATGGTCGGTGATGACTATGAAAGAGTGGTCAGCCCTCTCTAACCAGTGCCACCACTCCTCCAGTGCCAACTTGATAGCCAGTATCTCCCGATTGCCAATGTCGCCGGGCTGAATTTCTTAGAGAAATAAACACATGGGTGAAGGTTTCCAGATTTCCCCTGACGTTGCGATAGAACTACTCCGGCTCCAGTGGTTGAGGCATCCACCTCCACAATAAAGGGGGTCTTAGGCCTGGGTGTGCTAGGATGAGTGCAGATGTGAAGGAGGATTTCAGCCCTTGAAAGGCCTCACGGGCCTTGGGAGCACATGTCAGAGAAGACGGCTTGCTCTTGAGCATATTGGTGAGCGGGCAGGCTATCAGAATATAGTTCTTGATGAACCATCGTTAAAAATTAGCAAACCCTAGAAATTGCTGGTGATGTTTCACCGTCGTTGGTTCTGGCCAGGAGGTCACTATCAACATCTTGGTATTGTCCATCTGCACCCCCTACTGGTCAATATAGTACCCCAGGAAGTGAACTGCGGGAGTCTGGAAAATGCACTTCTCTGCTTTCAGGAAGAGGTGGAACTCCTGGAGCTTTCGCAGGGCCGCAGTGAAATGGTGTTCGACCTCATTCCGGGAGTAAACGAGGATGTCGTTAATATAGACGATAACCCAATTGTGCAGAAACTCCCTGAGCACCTCGTGAATGAAATTCTGAAAGACAGGGTGCGTTAGCGAGGCCGAAAGGCATTACCAGATACTCATAGTGGCCAGTGGGAATAATGAATGCTGTCTTCCACTCATCTCCCTCCCTGATCTTGATTAAGTTGTATGCACTCCAGAGATTCAGCTTAGTGAAGATTCTAGCCCCTCTCAATTCCACCAGAGCAGCAGGGACTAAGGGGAGAGGGTACTTAAATCTGGCTGTGACTCGATTTAGAGCTCGGTAGTCGATACATGGTCTCAGACCACCGTCTTTCTTCCTGACAAAGAAAAAACTGGAGGCTGCTGGTGATGTGGAAGTCCAAATGTAACCTTGACTAAGGGCCTCCCCTAATATACTTTTCCATAGCTCTCCTCGCCGGGCGGGAAAGTGAGTAATTTTCCCCTTAGGCACTGACGCACCCGGTTGTTGGTCGATGGCACAGTCCCATGGCCGTTGAGGAGGAAGCTGGGTCGCTCTCCTGGGGCAGAAAAGGTCCTTGAACTGCTTCTATGCTGGGGGAACGCCCACAGATATGTTCTCTATGGGACTCTCCAGGGTGGAAGAACCTAGAGATGCTGGACACACTGAGAGCACAGAGAGATCAGGAAAACATAATTGAAAGCAGTTCTCACCCCATCTTATGACGTCACCCGACACCCAGGAGAGAACTGGGTTGTGGCCCGCCTTGCGTCCAGATTGACTCCGCCCATTGATTGTTGGATCATTGCCCTTACTTCCCTTTTTTTTCTCCGAGTTCTGGTTTCCTTGTTCTTGTTGCTGATCTAGTAAGTCTTGATCTCGTCTTGCCTTGTCACGTCTGGTCTAGTCTAGTCTGTTCCTGGTAGTTAAATATAGTTCTTGTGTTGTGTTTGTTTTTTTTGTCATTATATGAATAAAATGGACTATTTAAACCCGCCAATCCTGCATTTAGGTTTGCTCCTTTTCCCGGTTCCATCTCCCCCTTCCAGTCATGGCAGAATGATCCAACTATTGTCTCACCCAAAGGATTGGTGGCAGCCCCTGCCCGATCGCATTCCAGCGGAGACATGACGGCAGTTTGTGCGCAAGTGCGCAGAGTTTTTGAATGCCATCCAATCCAATGCCTCCCTGTTAGGCATAAAAATACTGCTCTTGGGCATGGTGTAAGAGTGCAAGCTAGTATTTTTATGCCTAATGGGGAAGGCGCTGGATTGGGTGGCAATGGCCTGGGACTCAGACCAGGGTCTCAGGGAGGACATCAATTACCTCCTCCTCTATCTCCTCACCACATTCAACTCCCTCACCCCAGTGGGGGATGTCCTTCTGGCCCAATGTCCTTCTGACCCACCTTGTGATGTGCCTGGCAGGGCCAGGTTCAACGGAGGACAGTCTGCCTGGTCTAAAGGTGGTCAAGGAGCGTCTGCCTTGTCCGGAGGTGGTCGAAGAACCTCGTTCTGCTCCTGAGGATGCCTGGGGGCCTTGTTCTGCTCCCAAGGAGGCCTAGGGGCCTGGTTCTGCTCCTGAGGAGGCCTGGGGTCCTCGTTCTTCTTCTGTTGTTGAGGCTGGGAAGCATCATTCTGCTCTCGTTTTGGAGGCTAGGAAGCCTCATTCTGCTCTCGTTTTGGAGACTAGGAAGCTTCGTTCTGCTCCTGTTTTGGAGGCTAGAAAGCCTCATTCTGCTCCTGTTTTGAAGGCTAGGAAGCCTCGCCCTGATCCTGTCCCCCATGGATTATGGATTATTCATGGGCCTGGACCCCCTCAGCCCCTTATGGGCACAGCGGGCTGAGTACTGTTCTTTGTGCTTTCACCAGTTTGTTTGATGTCTAAATTGATTTATTTTCATTTTGTTTAGAGCGTCAGCCCTTAGGTTGTTTTTTGTGTTGTGTTTTTGCTTTGTTTTGATGTATTTTTTCTGCTGTTCCTTTCTTGGTCTCGTTTCCCTGTCCTTGCTCTGTCTTCCTCTCTGGTCTCGTGCTCTGGCTCTCTGGTCTTGTGTTCTAGCTCTCTGGTCTCGTGTTCTAGCTCTCTGATCTCGTTTTCTCATCTCATCCTCGCTCTCTCGTCCTTGTACCCTGTAGTCCTCGTTCTTGTACACCAGTGTCCTCGTGTTCTCGTTTCATCCCCTTGTGTCCTCTTGTTCTGTTCTATCTCATCCCCTTGTTCTGTTCTCTCTCGTCTCCTCGTTCTGTTATCCCTCGTCCTGTTTCTCTCATCCCCTCGTTCTGTTCTCCCTTGTTCTGTTTCTTTCGGTCCCTTGTTCTGTTTCTCTCTGTCCCTCGTTCTGTTTCTCTCGATCCCTCGGCTGTTTCTCTCTATCCCTCGTTCTGTTCTCTTTCGTTTTTTTGTTCTGTTCTCCCTTATTCTGTTTCTCTCTGTCTCGCCCTCTCTGTTCTCGTTCTCTGGTCTTGCCCTCTCTGTTCTCTGTTCTTGTCCTCTCTGTTCTCACGCTGTCTTCGTTCTCTGGTCTCACCCTATCCTCATTCTCTGGTCTCGCCCTGTTCTCGTTTTATCCTACATAAAATTTTTAAATTTATGGATTTAAACATGGATTTAAAATATTGTCTTATTAGACTTGAAAGTCTTTTGATTTTCATTACGTTCAAATGTCGAACTTCCACTTTTTTGCGTATTTAACCCTTTTTGTATGTTCCAAGCAGCACTGTGTTACGATACATACCCTACCCCTTCTACGTCTGTTGTCCTGCATTGGGGATGCAATGCGGTAGTGCGTTATTTAAGAAGGCACCATTGGAGTAATGGCACAGATAATTGTTTGTTTGCTGGTTAATATGTTTGTGTCTGCATTTTCGAGTCTGGATTATTAAATGCTTCTCAAGTCTTGTTCTGGTTCTTAGTCTTCGAAGGAATCCCGAGGTTTGATTACTCTATGGTTTTGTTTCTTTTTGACCAGTGTACTACCTTAAATAAAGAGTGCTGTCGCAGTTTGGATCTCTCGTCTGTTTAAACTGTGACACAATATATTATTTTATATCGGGTGAAGGGGGGTGTATGGCTTTTCGGGTACTTGAGGATGTATTTACCTTCCCCTCTTGAATGGTCACCACATCTGGCAGACCTCCAATCACACGTGCTCGGTCTTTAAGGGAAAACAGAAACCGTGAATGAACTCTTGAAATATTTAAGAATGATTTTCATTTTGATTATAAGTTATTATGAAGGTCATAGAAATTCTTTCAGCTGTAAACAATCTTAAGTCATTTGAATAGGAGATGCATCACTACTATATGCATTCTAAGTAAGTTAAGGCGGATGGCTGAAAATAGCATCCAGATCTTCCCGAAAAAAGCTGTCTCCAGGAAAGAACATGTCTATGACAGCAAAGACAATCACTTACTTCTCTCCGCAATAGCTGCAGCCCTGAGGAAGGAAATTGAGAAGAACCCTGTTAGTGAAGGCTTTAAATAGCATCAGAGCCTGTTAAGGTGATATGGTGCACTTCCATAAAGCAGTGTCAGAAAAAGCCGGAGCCAATAACGTCATCAGGATGGACTCAGATGTTATTTTCTATTTTAGGAATTTGGTAAGAGTATTTTTTCCTTGTTTTTTTTAAAGGTTTGTACAAGTATACGGGAACAGTAAATGATATTTTTAACCTAAACTGTATAATTTATGACATATTTACTTATCAATTATTAGATTTCATTTATTTACTTACTTCAGTCTCTGGAACTCTGAATATGCTTCTTCCCATGCTTTAATAAAAAAAAAATGTTATTCTGATAAGTTTCAATTTCGTCTGTATAGTTTTATTAGGTTTTTTTTGCAACTAAAAATACATTTCAAGCTAAACTTGACATTTCATTCACATAGAGACACAAGCGATGTAGCTACCGATCACTGGAAACACTTGGGTCCTTTACCTTGGCCAGTCAGGTCAAGAACTCTCCTGACACTGCCTTCGCCGGCGAAGATGTCCATGGCATATTTGCCCTTGTCTTTGTCTGTAGGTTCATTGATTTTCAGCCACAGCTGCTCTCCCGTGACTCCACACTGAACTCTGTCTGAGTATGAAATCTTGGAGTCTCTGAATGGCCACAAACAAACGCAGTCAGAAAGTCAAAAGAACTTATTGAAATTACCAACCTGAAACGTAAACTCACTAGATTCAGAATATGCATGAAGAAAAACTCCCACCAGAATCTACCAACATCTCTTAAAGTGGGTACAGAAAGTATTCAGAACCCCTTAAAAGTTTCACTTTTTGTTATATTGCAGTTCATATGGTAAAATCATTTAAGTTTATTTTTGTCCTCATTAATGTACACACAGGATCTCAGAAAGACACAGAATTGTTGACATTTTTCCTAAGTATTCAGACTATTTTCTCAGTATTTACGAGGAACAGCCTTTTGGTCTAGAAACCTGATTCCAAAAAAGTTGGGACACTGTACAAAAAATTCAGAAAAAAAATAGATAACATATCAAATGATAAAAGTGAGACATTTTAAACGATATTTTGAACTTCATGAGAGCTACACATTAAAAAAAAAAAAAGCCAGATAGCAAAAATAGGCCAGAAAAATGTACATATAAAGCCAATTTGCAACTTATTAGATCAATTGACAACATGATCTAAAAATATTGGTGCAATATCAGAACTTTTTCTCAGGGAAAAATTGCAAGGGATAGCAAAGAGTTTGAAATTCTCATCATCCACAGCATAATATCTGAGAATCTGGAACAATCTCTGTGCGTAAGGGTCAAGGCCAGAAGACCATACTATATACCCGTGATCTTCGGGCCCTTATTCGACACTGCATCACATACAGGAATGCTACTGTAATGGAAATCACAACATGGGCTCAGGAACACTTGCAGAAAACATGAACACAATCCACCGTTCCATTCGCCGTTGCCGGCTAAAACTCTATAGGCTAAAAAAGAAACCATATGTAAACATGATCCAGCAGCGCAGGGATTTTCACTAAGCCAAGAATCATTTAAAATAGACTGTGGCAAAACTGTTCTGTGGTCAGACAAATGTGTAGAAAACTGTTCTGTGGTCAGACAAATCAAAATTTTAAGATCTTTTTGGGAAACTGGGACACCATGTCATCCAGACTAAACAGGAAAAGGACAACCCAAGTTCTTATCAGCGCTCAGTTATCAGAAGCCTGTGTCTCTGATGGTATGTGGTTGCATGAGTGTGTGTGGTATGGGAAGCTTACACATCTGGAAAGGCACCATCAATGCTGAAAGGTATATCCAAGTTCTAGAACAACATATACTTCCATCCAGATGTTGTCTCTATCAGGGAAGACCTTGAATTTTCCAACATTACAATGATGCCAGACCACATACTGCAACAATTACAACAACATCATGGCTGTTTAAAAGAAGTATCCGGGTACTGAAATGGCCAGACTACAGTCCAGATCTTTCAACCATAGAGGAAGTTAAGACCTAAGAAAGTTCAACACCTAGAAACCTGTATATACACACTAAACATAGAGGAGCTGGGAGATGTATCAGAAAATGACATTCAGACAAAGGTATCACATTGCAGGAACAAATGGGGGTCTGTATTATACCTGATATATGGTACACTATTGCCAACAATCTGTGGTCACCTGACCATAATGTGGTTCTTCTCCAAACTGTTACTATAAATCTGTCTAGAATGTTTGTTGTATGTTGTAGCATTACATCATTATAAATGGTTGAAATAGAAGGAACAAAACAAAACTATGTGTAGGGCTTAATGAAGATGATTTTAATATCTTTTGCATAACATCATCCAAAGATTCAGAGAAGGGCGTAAGGGGTCAAGGCTGCAAGACCATATTGGATGCCCATGATCTTCGGGCCCTTAAACGGCACTGCATCACATACAGGAATGCGAATGTGGTGGAAATCACAACATGGGCTCCGGAATACTTCCAGAAAACATTGTCGGTGAACACAATCCACTGTGCCATTCGCCGTCGCCGGCTAAAACTCTATAGGTTAAAAAAGAAACCATATCTAAACATGATCCAGAAACAAAGGCGTTTTGTCTGGGCCAAGGATCATTTAAAATGGACTGTGGCAAAGTGGAGAACTGTTTTGTGGTCAGACAAATCAAAATTTAAAATTCTTTTGGGGAAACTGGGACACTATGTCATCCGGACTAAAGAGAACAAGGACAACCCAAGTTGTTATCCGTACTTAGTTCAGAAGCCTGCCTCTCTGATGGTATGGGTTTGCATCACTAAGCAAAACTACATGCAGGGCTTAATAAAGAAAAAGATGATTTTTCATTTTAGCATCTAAAATAAACTGCAGTGATGAAAATTCTTGTCTGATTGTATGCCCCTTTTAAGGAAGAGTGTATGGACTATCGGCAAGCTATTATCAGAAATATTTAATGACCTTGTGCATTATAATACTGACGACAATGTGTAAAGACGCTTAAATGAGAATATAAGCACTTACTTGTGAAGCCAACCAACAGGCAGTTCCTCTGTGTGATACACGATAAACGAGTACAGGATGATTCCATACTCAGTGCTTTGAACCTTTAATTCAGTAGAGGAGTGAGCTGTGAAAAACAAAAAGACGAGAATCAGTAGCACACACTGCCCTAAGATGGGGTGACGGAATATCTGACAGTAATTCCTCAGTCATTTGGTTTTGTTTTTACATTTAGTGGTAATTTACTGGCCACTTTTCCAATCGACCAACACTTTTCCAACAGATCTGAATAAAGATATCGGTTAAACTGATCGACACAGACTGACTAAACTAAAAACTGATCGACACAGCCAGTCGATCAGTCTTTAAGGCGGATTATTGAGCTGTAACAATAAAGCCTTCATTACTTTAAAGACTCCCTTGGACGTCCCTTTGTCATATTGATTGGAACTCAAAATTGACTAGACCTGCTCTGCATTTATATACATGCTGCAAAGCACAGTGGGAAAATAAAGGCTTCTCAACTTTATTTAAGTTTGTCATCTTAACATCAGAAAACATTAAAACACTATTCCAGAAAAGTGTAGAAAAATGGCAAAATACAACAAAAGATGGATGTAAAATATTCTTACCTATAACTCTGAACATTTCATTTAACATCGCCTTATAACCTTTAGGAAAAAGTCAAATCAGCCTTTATTCAATCATTGCATATATTTAATAATATATATATAATATAATTATGGTCAAATGGATGTATGGTATAAGTATTGACATAAACATTCTACCAGCTTCTGTCAGATCCAGTAAAGTCTTATCCTTTCCTCTCTCGTCAGAAAGTTTCACCTCATATACACCAGCATCTTTCTTCGACAACTGTTTGAAGAATTATAGAAAAGCTGTCAGTGTATGAAAAACTCTTTGCTTCAGCCACATCACAGAACAGTTCTAAAAAAAAGTTTTAACATGAAAACAAAACAGAGACAAATATCCGAAAAGACAAGCTTTTCTCCTGCCATGGATGCTGCAGGCAAACAAAAGACAACAGCGACAGGAAAACCACACGAAACTTGGCGATAACTTAAAAAGCTGCAGACTTTGGGCTTCTTCTGGGTTCCATCAGCATCAGGTTTCTTTTTCGCTTCTCTTTCATTCTTTTTAACCAGCTGAAAATTAGACAAATATGGCAGTTAATGCTAACAGTAGCCTGCGAATAGAGCACAGTGACCTGTTTATCATTCTGTGTAACAGGCAACTGATTTCGAACAACTACATACAACCACAACCAAGTTTATAGTACACGACCTCCAATGAAATACAAACACTATACTGACAAACGTATGTGGTCACCTGATTCAAATTCATATGTGTTTTTAAACATCTTTTAGTTTTATTCTTATTTTTACTATTGGATGAAGCTCCAGTCTTCTAGTAAAACCTTCCAGTCCATTATGGGGCTTGAATGTGAGATATCTGAGCATCTTCATTCAGCTCCAAAAGTATTAGTGAGATCAGACACTAATGTCAGGTAAGGAGGTCTGGGGTAGGTCAGTCGCCATTCCAGTTCATCCCAAAGCGGTTCAGTGGTGGTAAGATCAAGACTTCGTTTTTTTCACTCTAATAATAACCAAGCATGTGATAATGGAGGTCAGGGGTTTTGTTCTCTGTGTGGCTACCAGAATATAAAGTGTGTAGTAACCCTTTGTGGAGGAACAACAAATGAATTTGATGGTCAGGTGACCAACATGTAATATAGTGTATATTGTATAGGTGTGAATTTAAAGATTTTAAATTCAATTAAAATTGTTTTTTATTCTTATTGAACTCTTGCTATAGGAGTGGGTTTCTGCAAGCTGAAGCCTGTAGCATTACCGACAGCAACGCTCACACTACAGTTTCCTCCACATTGTCCTGCAGCTGCCTGACCTTGCCAATGTTGAAGGATAGCACGCTCTCAGCAACACCAATTTTTTGAGCATCTTCGTCATCCTCTGCGATTTCAATTCCATCCTTAAACCAGGTTATTTCCGTTTCAGCTTTGATATTTCCTACCTGCAAAAAAAACATAGTCTGAGGGTTGAGTGGAAAAGCCATAGATATAATATTAATTCAAAAAATAATTATCTTTTGCAGAACTTTACCTTGCATTTTAGGTAAACATCACATTCCTGTGTGACCTCAAAACTGAGGTATTCCACAAAGTGAGGACCTGGAGGATCCAAATGGAAAAAAATGTTGAAGGGTAGAAAAAAAATACAGAGAAATTCATTCAGCATAGGTCTGCTGCATGCCATACCTTGTCTCCGGACCCACTCGGCTCGCTCAAATTCAGACTTCTTCTGAAGCTCAGCAAACTCTGTTTTGTAAAAACAAAATATTTGGATGTGTGTATTTATAAACTCTGACAATCTCCTTAAACCCAAAATTACAAAATCAATCGGTAGAACCTTTCCTATCGACAGCCAAAAACTGGAAGGATTTACGCAACACTGTTCGGGAGGCAGGCACACTCACTCAGTTTAACACTCAGTTAAACACACTTTAAACACAGCTCGTCACAGACACACACACACACACACACACACACACACACACACACACACACACACACACACACACACACACTTCGTTAATGAAATCTGTTAAAGGATTGAGTGCGGAGCGGTGGTGTGATTAGCACTGTCGCCTCACAACAAAAAGGTCCCGGGTTCGATTCCTGGGCCGAGGATCTTTCTGTGCGGAGTTTGCATGTTCCTCCAGGTACTCCGATTTCCAACCACAGTTCATTAACATATACATTAGTTGATTAGTGATTCTAAATTGCCAATAGGAGTAAATGTGTGTGTGTGTGTGTGTGTGTGTGTGTGTGTGTGTGTGTGTGACTGGTTGTTCGTCTATGTGTGCCCAGTGATGGATTGGTCTACTGACCAGGATGTACTCCTGCCTCTTGCCCTATGTGCACTGGCACAGCAAGGAAACCCAGGTTGGTGTTCGGTTTTTGGTCTTTCTGTGTGAAATTGTTTTGTTGCGTGGGTTTACTCTGAGTGGTATAAGTGGGTGTAGAAGATGAATGAATAAATGAACTCTTTGTGAATTGTTTCTCTCTTTTCACTGATGATGATTGTAAGTGTTTTATAGTTTATTCAATAATTTTTCAAAAATATCAAACGTTTCTCTAGAGGAGACATTTATGGTTCACAAATCAGTTCCTGGGATTGTTTTTTTTTTGTAGAAAACTGCTTGTGTTGGTGATATCTCAAGCAACCGATTCCTCTCTAAATGTAAGATGGTTTTTGGACAATGGATATTGTGATGTGTCCAGAGAATTTTAAGCGTGTCCAAATCTGGAATTGTTTGGCTACTGACTATTCAGACCTTATTTCATCAAGAACCTCGAAAGACACTAGAATTAGATGCCCATCCCAGGGTTCAGGATCATATGCATCCATACCTTAAAATAACACTAATTTACTTGGAAGAGATGGTAGAAAGCTGCAGTTTCACTGGATAAAGTGGACTGTGTAAGAAAAATCATTACAGTTTAGCCGATAATGGACTCTAAGCTACCTGTAAATCTGATACTGTGGCACCAAATAATAGTGCCATGATCAGCAGTTAAAGGATTGCTGTGTGTGCTAATGGATGTCCTACACAGAGCCTGTAATTATGCTCCTTTAAAAGCTGCACACATTTCGAACAATCATTTTCTGCCCTCTACAGTACACAACTGACACACCATGTAGAATTACAGAAAAACTTTACCTTCTCCAATAAGCACCAAGCTGGTGCGCCCGGTAGCCTTTCCATCAACAAGGTTAAACGTGAAGGTTCCTTCATCTGTGATTTCCAGTAAGTCCATGAACATCTCGATGATGCCAGTGTTGGTGTCAAAATTCATGCTGTATTTCTGCAAAAGTAGGCGAGTATATCAGTGTGTGAAAAAAACACAAAAAATGGATGGGAGAAAAGAAACTCTAGTTTACTTGTTCTACCTTTCCATGAGTAATGATGTTGTCATTGAAAACATACTCCACTTGGCATTTGGATGTAAATTTAGCAACCTGTGCCCAGAAACGCACACGACCTTTCTCTTGTAGTTCCACAGCCATTTCAGACTTAAAGGGAATAACTGCAAAGGAAATGATGTTTTAGCCGATCCCAAAAAAAGTCCTTAATTGGATTTAACTAAGCAAATAGGTATCCCTATTGAATAATTGGCCACGTTAAGAGCCTCCCATTGGATCATTGGCTTCAATAATAGCCTTCCATTGAATAATTGGCCAAAGTAAGAGACTCCCATTGGATAACTGGCCTAAGTAAGAGTCTCCTATTGTTGGCCTCAATAAGATCCAGAGACAGTTGGCCTCAATAAGATCCAGCCATTGGATCATTAGCCTCGGTAAGAGCCTTCTATTGGATCATTGGCCTCTGTAAGAGCCTCCTATTAAACAGTTTGCCTCAATAAGAGCCTCCCATTGAATAATTGGCCTAAGTAAGAGCCTCCTATTGGACAGTTGGCCTCAATACGAGCCTCCCATTGAATAATTGGCCTATGTAAGAGCCTCCTATTGGACAGTTGGCCTCAATAAGAGCCTCCCATTGGATAACTGACCTAAGTAAGAGTCTCCTATTGGGCAGTTGGCCTCAATAAGAGCCACCCATTGGATCATTGGCCTCTGGAAGAGCCTCTTGATGAATAATTGGCCTCAGTAAGAGCCTAGCATTGGATAATTGTCTTTGGTAAGAGTCTCCCATTTTATAATTACTGCATGGATGATTATGTGTCTGCTTGCAACAAGTTATTTAACCCTGACTGATAAAAAAAATTGGCTGGCACAGGGATTAGTAGTTAACGCTACTACCTTACAACGAGAAGATTCCCAGGCAGGGGTTTTTCGGTGTGGAATTTGCTGATAAGGCAAATGGGGGGAAATGGGAAAAACAGGATTCTGGATAAACAAAAGAAGGTAATCTCTTTCTCTCATTTTTCTTTATTTCTCTCTTTCTCTCGCGTACTACACATCCCACTCCTGAGCTGCCAGTGTTTGTACCCTCCTGTACAATGAGATCATCTGACTACATGAATATATATTTTTTTTCTTTCCTGATGGCACAGACAGATTCCAAGATGAGAATGACAGGATTCATCGCGTGATTCAGGAAGCATGAGATCTTAATTCGCACACATGGATTGGCCACCATAGACTCTAGACCTTAACCTCATTGAGAAGCTTTGGGGTGTGCTGGAGAAGATTTTATCAATACATTATCAAACTGGATGTTAATAAATTGTTCCTTGAATACATGAGGTCGTAAAAGCCTACGAAATATTCCAGTGTGATGGCAGTGGTGTTCTTCTGTACTTACTGGGGAACTTGTGGTCATGGCTAATGTCCAACAGGTGCCGCAAACCTATAAAATATTTATAATGTGCATTCTGTTACTGTTCATACTGAATAATATATATTGCAGCTCAGACAATGGACCAAATGCAAGAATATTATCTAAAAACGACTTCATCAAGACACAACGCACAAGAAAAATATTACGAATTTTACTATCCAAAGAAAGTATCCTGGTGGTTAGTGTTGGAGAAAATGACTCACCCTCTTCTGTCAGTGTGTAGCTGGCAGAAACGCCGTCAGTGTTAGTGACAACACAGGAGTAGATGCCCAGGTCCTCCAGTGAAGGATCATTAAAGATGGCTCTGGATCTGGAGACACATGAAGTGGGATGAGGATGAGGAAAAACATTACACCAGTGGGCTGAAGCTTTTAATTGCTAAAATAAATAAATATATATTTAATTCGACTAACAAAAATGAGTTTTTTAAAAGGTTAATGACACCAATTAATTTGTTCTTTTTTCTTTCCATTTCTCCATCTTCTACTCAAACCCATTTTGCCTCCCACTTTCATCCTGTCTCGACGTTTCACAGCACATCTGTTAAAACAAAGTTGACATGCGTCTCTTCTGGCTTTCACACAGCCTGCCACTATTCATCCTCACCCTGGCGCCCACATAGCACCGTCCAACCCGGCAAACGTCTACAGTGTGCCACATGACCAAACCCTTCACCAAGGAACAAAGGAACTGCAGATCAACAACACAAGGTGAGAAAATAAGAAACAGTTTTAATAAATAAAGCAGAAACTTACTTTCCCTTGACAGTTTCAATAGAGAGGCGTGAGGGATCGGTAAGAGTCTGGTAGTTCTTTGACCACACAAACTGAGAATTTTCACTCAACTCTGAGCACTCGAAGATTAGTGAGATCACACCATCGTCATCCACATCCACCACGATCTCGTTAGTACCTGAAAAAAAATACTTCAACCTGGAATATGTGATCGAAAACAGACATCGGTTTATCCTATGGCTTTACTCACCTGGCAGAGTCTGAGCGACCACTGAGGACGTTGATTTCGAGGGACCACCAACACCTGCAAGATTCTTAGCATGGACACGCAGTGTGTAGGAAGCACCTTCCTTTAGGCCTGATATCTGGGTCACAGAAAGGTTTATAGTATTACTGACATGAACAATAATGTCCCAATGCTGGACATAAGCTGGTCCAAAAAAATGTGGGACACTTAATATCTTATCATGAATCAATATGAAATTTGAAAATCACAACACAACCAGGCTTTTATCACAACAACAGAATACTGTATTTCTGTCCATTCTACATCCTCCATTGTACAAATCCAACTAGTTTTTAGACACTCAATCTCTGATTGTTCATGATGTTCCTGCACCACCTTGTGGACAAATAAGATAAGGACACTTCTAAACGTTCAACAAAGGACATGAACTTTTATCTAAATAACATTTACGAACAATCAGAGCTCATTTAAAAAAAAAACTGAGGCTTGAGAATATTAAAAGCTGTGCAAGGTCAGAGAATCTTCAGAGAATCTCAGACTTCAGAGAAACGGATAAAGTCAAACATACTATTTTGACAAAAGTTGGTACGCACTTATTTACAATCTAACCTGCAGGTAAGTATTCTTGGTGGACCTGTCTTGAACACCTCTCCATTTGCCATTTCCCTCCTTGATGTCCACATAGTAGCCAGTGACGGGGCTGCGACCCGTGAATATAGGTGGTTCCCAGAGTAGCACTAGTGAATCCTTTCTGACCTCCAGCATGTGAAGACCATGAGGTGGACCTGTGATAACCGGAGAAACACACATCAATAAAACAGGGCTGAATGAAGCATGTGCTGAACAGACACACGAGTAATGAGGACCAGATGATGTGGTCTAATCCCACTTGAGACATATCTTTGTAAAGAGAGACACCTAGATGCCATTAAAAACATTGCACAGTGCAATTATTCCCCAACCGTACAAAGGAATTATTTACATTTATCGTATTTGGGGCAGCGCGGTGACATAGTGGTTCACAGCAAGAAGGTTCACAAATCTTGTGAAAGGGGTGCCTCCGAATTATGGTATAGGAAATGCATGAATAAATGTGCATTACTGCACAGGAAATCCATATGAAAGAGTTTGAGCTTAATAATTTACCTGGTAGGGCTACAGTCCATTCCTTACACTCATAGGTCACACTGGAGATGCAGGGCTCGCTAATACCAGCCTGGTTAACTGCACGAACCTGGAACTGGTACAGTACGTTCTCCTTCAGGTCCTCAACCTGGACACAAAGAAAGAAGGACAGTCATTTAAATGGCAATTAGAATTTTATGCATTCCTCACAGTCCAGATTATACACTAAACTTAAAGTTTGTGGTCACCTGACAATCAGAACCATTTGTGGTTCCTCTTCAAACAGTTACTACAAATCTGGAAGCCCCACAGTTGGTCTAGAATGTTAGTTGTAGGATGTATTGTTACATTATTCCTTCAGTGCAACTAAGAGACTCCAACATTGTTCTAGCATGACAATGCGCCACAAGTGGGTTGTGAGATGGAGGAAAGGAAAGATTCTGGAGTGCGTTAGATGGAGTGGTGAAGACTGTAGCTAGGCATGAAAGACTGGTGATAGGAGCAAACTTAAATTGTCATGTTGGTGAAGGGAACAGAGATGATGAGGAGGTGATGGGTGAGATAGAAGATGAATGTGGAAGGGCAGATGGTAGTGGATTTTGCTAAAAGGATGGAGGCGTCAGTGGTTAACACATATTTTAAGAAGAAAGAAGAGCATAGGGTGACGTATAAGAGTGGAAGAAGTTGCACACAGGTGGACTATATTTTATGCACGAGATGTAACCTGAAAGAGATTGGAGACTGTAAGGTGGTGGCAGGGAATATTGTAGCTAAACAGCATCAAATGGTGGTCTGTAGGATGGCTTTGGAGGTTAAGAATAAGAGGAAAAGAGAGAGGACATACAGGAGCTGAAGGAGGAAGACGGCAGTATGAGATTCAGGGAGGAGGTCAGACAGGGGCTCGGTGGTGGTGAAGAGTTGTTGAATGACTGGGCAACAACAGAAGTGATAAGGGAGACAGCTAATAAGGTATTGGGTGTGACATCTGGAAATGGAAAGGAAGACAAAGAGACATAGTGCTGGAATGAGAAAATGCAGGAAAGCATTAGGAGAAAGAGGTTGATGAAACATGATTGGAAAGAGTGGAAAGGAGGTCGAACCAGATGATATTCCAATAAAAGCTTGGAGATGTTTAGTAGAGATGGCAGTGGACTTTCTGACTAAATTGTTTACCAGGATTTTGGAAGGTGAGAGGATGGCTGAGGAATGGAGAAGGAGTGTTCTCGTACCAATTTTTAAGAATAAGCAAGATGTGCAGATGTGCTAGTCACACCATGAAGTTATGTGAAAGAGTAGTGGAAGCTAGGATGAGGGAAGAGGTGCCCATCTGCGAGAACCAGTGTGATTTCATGCCAAGGAAGAGTACTACAGATGCAATCTTTGCTTTGAGGATGTTGATCGAGAATTATAGAGAAGCCCAGAAAGAGCTGCATTATGTGTTTCTGGAGAAAGCGTACGACAGTGTTCCGAGAGAGGAATTGTGGTATTGTATGAGGAAGTCAGGTGTAGCAGAGAATTATGTGAGGGTGCTGCAGGACATGTATGAGGACAGTGTGACAGCAGAGGTGTGCAGTAGGAATGTAGGACTGGTTCAAGATGAGGGTGGGATTGCATTAAGGATCGGCTCTGAGCCCTTTCTTGTTTGCAGTGGTGATTGACAGATGAGGTCAGACAGGAATCTCCATGGACAATGATGTTTGCGGATGATACTGTGAGTCGTTGTGAGAGTAGGGAGCAGGTTGAGAAGAATCTAGAGAGGTGGAGGTACTCGCTGGAAAGAAGGGGAATGAAAGTCAGTAGGAGAAAGACTGAGAACATGTGTGTGAATGAGAGGGAAGGCAATGGAGTAATGAGGTTGCACGGAGAAGAGGTAGTGAAGGTGGAGGAGTTTAAGTACCTGGGGTAAACAGTGCAAAGTAATGGAGAGTGTGTTAGAAAAGAGTGTAAGCAAGGTGGAGTGGGTGTAGAAGAGTGGCAGAAGTGATTTGTGATCGGCGAGTTTCTACAAGAGGGAAAGGGAAAGTTTATAGGACTGTAGTGAGACTTGCAATGTTGACAGTGCAGGTTAAGATATTTTGTAAACAAGGTAAGGGAAGCTAGGTTGAGATGGTTTGGACGTGTGCAGAGGAGGGACATGCAGTAAATTGGTAGAAGAATACTGAGGACGGAGGTGCCGTTACTTTGCAGGTGGGGCTGTTACATACTGAATCCATTCACCTCCTGGTCCTAGAAGGTGCCACCACTGAAGTCATTCTGGGCCTTGGTTGGTTTACCATAACCCAGTTCTCTCCTGGGTGTCAGGTGAGGTTGGAAGATGGGGTGACAACTGCTTTCAAGGATGTTTTCCTGATCTCCTTGTGCTCTCAGGATGTCAAATGTCTCTAGGTTCCTCCACCCTGCAGAGTCCAGTGCAGACCATATCTGTGGATGTCCCTCCAGCATATGAGCAGTACAAGGACATTTTCTGCCCCATGAGAGCGACCCAGCTTTTTCCTCACCGGCCATGGGACTGCACCATTGACCTTCAACCGGGTGCACCAGTGCCAAAGGGGAAAATCTACTCACTCTCCCTCCTAGCACACCCAGATCCGAAGATCACCTTTCTTGTGGAAGTGGATGCCTCTACCACTGGAGCCGAAGCGGTGCTTTCGTAACGTCAGGGGAAATCTGGGTACCTTCACCCATGTGCCTATTTTTCTAGGAAATTCAGCCCAGCAGAATGCAACTATGGCATTGGCAACCGGGAGCTACTGGCCATCAAGTTGGTGCTGGAGGAGTGGTTAGAGGGGGCTGACCACCCTTTCACAGTCATCACCTACCATAAGAACCTTCAGTATTTGCGGGAAGCCAAGCGGCTAAATCCACGTCAGGTACGGTGGGCCCTGTTTTTTTTTACTAGATTCGATTTCATGATCTCTTTCCGTCCAGGCTCCAAGAATACCCGGGCCATTGTCACAGCAACTTAATGGGCTTGACCACGCAGAGGAGAAGAATGAACCTATTCTACCCTCCTCCATGATCCTGAGTCCTATAGAATGGACCGCTGCAGACCCATCACCTCCACCTCCGCTGGGCTGTCCTGCTGGTGAGCAGTATGTACACCGTACCCAATGCCTAGCTCTAATCCATTCTGCTCACGCCACCCCAGACACTGGCCACCCAGGGGCCAACTCCACACTCTCGCTGCTGTCAGAGCGCTTCTGGTGGCCCAACATGGCTGGAGAGATCAGAACGTACGTGAGGGGGTGCAAAGAGTGAGTCATATCCAAGAGCCCAAGGAATCGACCGTTTGGGAAGCTCCACCCTCTTCCCATCCCAAATCGTTCATGGTCTCATCTGGGAGTGGACCGATTTTCCAAGTCATGCCGTCTGATTCCCCTACTGCCTACTGCCATGGAGACAGCCGAGTCTGTTCCGGTATTTCGGCATCCTGGAGGATATAGTCTCAAATCGAGGACCTCAGTTTATCTCCGGGTTTTGAGGGCTTTCTTCTCTCTCTTAGGAGTCTCAGTCAGTCTGTCTTCAGGGTACCACCCCCAGACCAATGGCCAGACAGAGCGCAAGATCCAGGAAATCAGCCATTTTCTCCGAAAGTTCTGCCAAGGCGACCAGGACTCCTGGAGCCAGTTCCTCGGATGGGCTGAATACGCCCAGAATTCAGTACGGCAAGTTACTACAGGCCTGACACCATTCCAGCGTGTTCTGGGTTATCAGCCCCCACTCTTTCAGTGGTCAGGGGAACCTTTGGATGTTCTGGCAGTGAATCACTGGTTCCGAGAGAGCAAGAGGGTTTGGGTCCAAGCGCATCAGCAATTTTAGCGGTCTATCCGCAGACAGCAACACACCGTGGATGCTCATCGATCCACTAACCCAGACTATCAACCAGATCAGAAGGTGTGGCTGTCCACCCAGAATTTGCGGCTGCGGCAACCATCCAAAAAACTAGGTTCCTTCACCATCTCCAGGAGGGTAAACCTGGTCACATTTACCTTGTCACTTCTTCCGGAGTACCGCATTCACCCCACTTTCCACGTGTCAAAATTCAAGCCGTATTTTGAACCTGCCCTTGCCTCCACAGAAACAGTCCAGGAATAACCCCCCTTACCGCTCCTTGCTGAAGAAGGAGCCATTTACAAGGTTAAAGAGATTCTGTCAGCCCGCGCCGTGGGGGTAAGTTAGAATATCTGGTTGATTGGGAAGGGTATGGACCAGAGGAACGATCCTGGGTGATAAGAGACAACATTCTGGACCCTCAGCTCATTCAGGAGTTCCATCAGTTTAACCCACAAGCCCTGGCACCGCGAGGACGCGGAAGACCACAATGGCGTCACTCGTTTCGGCCCTCAGGATCGGGCCGTCAGGAGGGGGGTACTGTCACGCCCTCTCTCTCACCGCCACACTCTCCTGAATACTAATCATGCTCACCTGTCCCCTATTCCAAGTTCATCACGCTCACTACTTAAACTCACGCCTCGAACACTCTGTGTCCAAGCTCGTTTATAGAAGCTAAAGGACAGCGAGAATGACTCTCTAATTCTATATACCGTTTGCTTTCTGTGTTTTCACCTGTGTCTGTCTGTGTTCCAGTGTTCCCAGGATCCCGATCGTGTGTGCTGTGTCGTGCGCTTTATTGTTCGTCTGTGTCAACATCTGTGTCAGTGTCTGTGCCCAAGTCATCTGTCTGCCTCCGATCTCCGCACCTGCCTTTCCCGCACTCCACCAATTTATGTGTCACTATCCCAAGAATAAAAGGATCTGTGCTTAAAGCGAATTACCTGTTTCTGTGTTTCTAGACATTTTACCTTATAGTTAGTACCGGTAATAGCCTTGGTGTTGATCTCATGCCACTTGCTCATGACGCTGCCGCTGACGGTCCTGTAATCAAGGTAGTATCCTCTGATATCGGCTCCTCCAGTCTTAGCAGGAACCTGCCAGTTCAACAGCATGGTGTCATGAACACGCTTCACCATAATGAGACCAGAAGGAGGGGAAGGCACCTCTGCACAGAAAACAACCAGTGGTTAAAAAAGCCTGTGCTGAGGTTTAAAGTAACATATAATTTTCCGACATGGACATTATTATCACATTAATATAACCAAGTCTTTCTTTACGGGGAAGAGTTTAGAAACTTTAGAAGCTCAGTGGTTGAAGGTGTTCAATCTAAACAGACGATTAGTTATCACTGCTGGGGCTCTTAGAATGGCCCTTAAGCCCCAATTTTACAGCAATGCTACAACATACACTAAACATTCTAGACCAGCTGTGGGCGTCCAGATTTGTACCAACTGATCCGGTGATCAGGTGACCACAGGTGTGGTCAGGTGACCACAAACTTTTGCCAACATGGTGTATGTAAATTAAATAAACGTAAATAACTCTGGATGTTGGTGTTGGCTACAAGTCATGAATATAATGTATCTGTTGCCATAAATTATGTAAAATGTCTTAAAACACCCTTCTGGACAAAACCCCAGACCTCCATGAAACCATGCTTTGCCAAGGTTTATGCAGAATAAAAATAAATTCCTATTTCCAATGATGGTCATTTTAATAGTTTTATCATTATTAACATATACCTGTGACTATGTTTGTTTAATTCAGCTAACATACATTACCAGTGTTCAGTCTAAGTATAACATTATAAATATTTTAATATAATACTGGCTTTTAAAGTAAATGTGTTAGAATTATAATGTTATTAGAGTGGAACAGTTTCTGATTGGTCATATCAGCTCTCATTTTAAGCAGTTAGTAACATGATGCTTTTACTCACTGTGAACTTTCACCCAACGCCATGACACTGGGATAGCTCCTTGTTCTGATGTTTAACACACCACATGCCCTAAAAAAATTACGATACTGCAAGAGACACACAGCATGGGCATCCTGCATTGTGGTGGAACACAGTGTACGGTAGACTCTCACAGAAGTCTCTGTTGGACAATCACACACTCCACAGCATCAATTCAAAGTAGGTTAGAAGTGAAACACGCAAGGAACCTGCAGAAACCATGCTGATAAGGTTCTGTAATGTTGGGTTTTTACAGAACACCACGGTAGGTCATTAGAGATCATTTCACATGCAGCACCTTCTCCATTCAGCAAATCCACACAAACATCTGACAGTGTACAAAAATTTCTCCAAAATAAACATACTGATGTGATAGAGAAACTTAGCTCAACAACACACCATGATGCATAAGGTACAGTAATGGTATGTGCCACTGGCGGTGAGTCAGTTATTTTCTGGTTGTCCAACCTAAATTCTAATTTTATCTCCATTAAATTGTATTAATTAATTCCAACAGTTCTTCATTACAGTGTGTTTCTCTCACTGCACTGATTCCAGTAAGTGGATGGGTCACTGCACTTGATTCCAGTAAGTGAATTTTTTCGTCCAGTCAGATTTTAGTTGCTATGGGTTGCCATGTTAAACTAATCTAACTTTAAAATCAGTAGTGCTGCCCATGTGACTTAAACGAGATCAGCAGGAGGCGATTAATTTATTGTTTAATATTATTCAAAACTCTCCCTTTAACCAATTAGATTTTGACCAGTCTCCCCAAGCCGACTAACTGACATTAACATTTTCCATCTTCTGATTGGTTGAGTAAAGTTTTACAGCCTAGAACAGACTACCAAAACTTATCCCACACTGGTTGACTACAAATTAACATAATACATTTTTAATACAGATTTGTCAAGAAAGCTTAAACCAGTCCGGGAAAGAGTTTATACACCACTGCTAGACCAGTGCTGACCACCAGTAACACTAACTTAGTCGTTTAATGTAGATTTTGTTAGATAGGTTATGTTTGATGTTAATATTAAAACAAATATTGATGCAGATGATGTCAGTGGTACAGTTGTGGTGGTAGTGTTGAGGTTTGGAGACTTTGTTTCTTGCATGTACAAAAATGTTGTTGTTTTTTTTAATTCTCAATACCCCCCCCCCCCCCCCCCTCTGTGCAGTTCAAAGTAACTGAATGAATCTTTTGAAAGTTCAGCTTTTTACTCTTGTGCTGTTAGATTAAGATGGAACTTACCAATGGCTGCTTTTACAAGGCAGGATTCAGACTCGCTGGAAAAAGTGCTGTAACCTGCAGCGTTCACAGCCTTTACTCTGAACACACAGGTGTCTCTGGTCTTCAGTCCATGACAAACAAACCTACAAAATCAACCAGTTTTACTGAATTATTTACACTAGATTCACATGTGGATATTGAATAAAGCAGCTCTACCTGGTGTCTTTGACTGGCTTGTTGTTGCATGGCTCCCACACATTGCTGCCCACAACACTAACTTCAACGTAGTACCGCACAAGCTCTCTGGCCTCTTTAGAAGCACTCCAGGTTACCACAACAGAGGAGGCAGTGTTCCTGATGGGCACGACAGGGCCTGGTGCTGAGGGCAGGTCTACAAGTATAGGTAGAGACAAACCAAATATTTGTCTCCAAATGCTTATTAAAGCCTATTAAAGTCTAGCAGTCATACATACATAAGTGATACAGACAATAACTACAAAAATACACAACACTGCCAAAAGTTGGTGGTCACCTGACATTCAGATCTATATGTGGTTATATCTGGTAGTCCACAGCTGTCTAGAATGTTTGTTGTATGTTGTAGCATTTAATTATTTCTTCACTGAAACTCAAACAGACTCCAACACTGTTCCAGCATGACAATGACCCAAAATTCCTGACCTCCATTTTCACAAGTCTATTATTAGACTGAAAAAAACCACCACTGAACCCCTTAGGGCTGAACTGCAATGGTGACTGACCCTTCCCAAACCTCCTTACCTGACATTGGTGTCTGATCTCACTAATACTGTTTTAGCTGAATTAAGAGATATCTCACATTCAAGCCCAACATTGGACTGGAAGAGCTTACTAGACGACTGGAGCTTCATCCAACCAAACCTTTGGCAATGTTAAATTTAGATGATTTTCAGTCAGTAGAAATACATATGTTACAAACATAAAGAAAAACAATGTGTTCTATAAGGAGAGGTTTGAACAGTTGTCTGACCCAGTCTGTCTCCAACACTGATCGATCCGGTTTCCTCAGAAGGTTCGCTAACACCAGCGGAGTTGCAGCAGCGCACGCGGAAGATGTAGGATTTTCCCTCGGCCAAGTCAAAAAGGGCAAAGCGAGGGGACTTCGCTGGAATCCCAGTGTTCACCTTTTGCCAGGTTTCTGTGCCAACCATACACTGCCAATGGAGAAACAAGAAATCCAGTTACAGCCCCAGAATTGGATCAGGATTATGCTAAAAATCCATATTTAAATCATCTTTATAAACCTGTCTGAGAATTTATACATTAATGTTTTATGTGCATAAATAAATGTCACAAAACAGTGGATTTTTCCCCTCAGAAATATAAGTTCTAATTTAAGATGTACTGATGAGTTAACATCACTTGGACTTATTATTGGACTTGTATTATTTTATTAACCTTTTCAAACATCATCCGTTTACCTTCTCCACATAATACATAACCCCTTCATGTCCTCTCTGTACAGGAGGCTTCCAGCTGAGCACCACATAGCTCTTAGTAGCCTCAGTTACAGCCAGATCAGTGGGGGGCCCAGGAATTACACCAACTGAAAAAGAGAGAGGGAGGGGAGTGAGGGAGAAGGGGGAGGGCAAGAGAGAGAGGAAGAGAGAGGGGAGAGAAAAAGATAGAGGAGAGAGAGAGAGAGAGGGAGAGGGAGAGAGAGAGAGAGAGAGAGAAAGAAAGAAAGAAAGAAAGAAAGAAAGAAAGAAAGAAAGAAAGAAAGAAAGAAAAAGAGAGAAAGAGAGAGAGAAAGAAAGAGAGAGAGAGAGAGAGAGAGAGAGAGAGAGAGAGAGAAAGCAAGAGAGGAGATAGAAAGAGAGAAAGAGAGAGGAAGCAAGAGAGAGAGAAAGAAAGAGGAAGAGAGAGAGAGAGAGAGGAGTTGATATTAGAAGTACTGTAGATCTCCCCAACAGTCCGCCAATGATGTTAGCTGTTACCTGTGGGATCTTCTTCAGTGAATTTGATCATACCAGTCCATGGAGCAGAAACACCAGCTGATATAAGACAGGATGACGATCATATAATCACCTATACAACTTTAAAAAGCCAGTACCGAAATCTGTTACCTCTCATACGGGCGCGGTCAGCTGGATCCATGGCAACTACGGCGTCTGAGACACGAGAAGGGTGACTTACTCCAGCCAGGTTTAGAGCACTAACCCGAAAAATGTAAGTTCGCCCCTCGATAAGTCCGGTGACTGGAAAACGTGCATATTTTACCGGTGTTTCATTACACTGACTCCAGTGATGAGTCCCAACTTCACATCTGGAAATAAAACATCTTTTATTATCCTTTGTAGTTTAATTCTGATAACTAAAACAATGGGGAGTCTGGTGGCCTCATAGCAAGAAGTTAAGAAGTTGGATAGCCAGACAAGGGGTAGGCATGTTCTCCGGGTAATCAAGTTGATCAGTCACACCATGAAGTAATGGAAAAGAGAAGTGGAAGCTAGGCTGAGGGAAGAGGAGGCCATATTGAGGATGCTGATAGAAAAGTATAGAGAAGGCCAGAAAAAGTTGCATTGTGTGTTTGTGGATCTGGAGGAAGCGTACGACAGGGTTCCGAGAGAGGAGTTGTGGTATTGTTTGAGGAAGTCAGGTGTAGCAGTGAAGATTGTGAGGATGGTGCAGAGGATGGTGCAGGACATGTATGAGGACAGTGTGACAGCAGTGGAGTGTGCAGTAGGAATGTCGGACTGGTTCAAGGTGGAGGTAAGATTGCATCGAGGATCAGCTCTGAGCCCTTTCTTGTTTGCAGTGGTGATGGACAGGTTAAAAGAGGAGGTTAAACAGGAGTTTCCATGGAGACTGGGGAATGAAAGTCAGTAGGAGAAAGACAGAGTACATGTGTTTGAATGGTAGGGAAGGCCGTGGAGTGGAGAGGTTGCAGGGAGAAGAGTTAGTGAAGGTGGAGAAGTTTAAGTACCTTGGGTCAACAGTTCAAAGTAATTAAGAGTATGTTGAGAAATGGAGAGTGGAGCGGGTGGAGATCAGTGGCAGGAGTGATTTGTGATCGGCAAGTTTCTGCAAGAGTAACCCAGCCATTAGGGTTGTACAAGCCAGTGCATTCTTTGTGCCGGTCCCAAGCCTGGATAAATGGGGAGGGTTGCATTAGGAAGGGCATCCAGTGTAAAACTGCGCCAAATCAAATATGCGGATCACAAATAAGTAACTCATGCCGGATCGGTCGCGGCCTGGGTTAACAACGACGGCCACATGTACTGTTAGCCGACAGGGTACCAGTGGAAATTGGGCTACTGTTGTTCAAAGCAGGAGGAGGAGAGGAGGAAGACGTCTACAGAGACGGCAGGCAAAGGAGAAGTGGAGGAGAGTGGTGGTTCGGGTGGGTTCTTT
>JAOTRA010000034.1:10838327-10849864 GCA_026260255.1 Pseudolaguvia tuberculata
GTGTGTGTGTGTGTGTGTGTGTGTGTGTGTGTGTGTGTGTGTGTGTGTGTGTGTGTGTGTGTATAAACAGTTCTGGGAGGCTGGAAATGGGGTGACCTCAACAGAAGAGTGGAGGGTGGAGAAAAACGGTTCTATACTATATAAATGGTATTGAGGTTGTAAGACACTAAGAGTTCACTTCAGGAAAGGACTCCGTGAAACTAACTGGCACAGCCTAACTTACATATCCCTGATATGTAAGGCAACCAGACCACCACGGAAAACAACTGAGTGATTGGTGAGAGTGTGGAGGACATCCAAACATATAAGATCACCATAATACTGAATATCTATGAGTCCCCCCACGATATGCTCATTTATCGAAGAGAACTAACACTGAAATGCCTGACTTAATAAATGGGTTTTTAAACTGGTAGACTATTCCATAACTTTTGGGCAATATTTGAAAATCTATACAGAACTCTCTGGGAGCCAATGCAGTGTGAATAGAACAGGAGTGATGTGCTCTTGTCTCCTGGTCCTAGTAAGGACTCTTGCTGCAGCGTTCTGAACTAACTGAAGTTTATTTATTAGTTTTGCTGGACATCCAGAAAGCAGAGCGTAATAATAGTCCAGCCTGAAACCTGAGAAACTTCAACGCTCATGTGGGCAATGATAGTGTTATCTGGAGGGGTGATTGTTAGGAATGCCCTTTCCTGATCTGAACTTGAGTGGTATTCTGTTGTTGGACTTCTCTCACAGTTTGTCCATAACAAACACCATGTTTGAGCATAAGGATGTCCATCAGTGCACATTGTACCATGACACCCTAGGCCGGAGGTCAATGACCAACTTTGTAGTTCATCTGTTCTCCAACCATATGTCTTGGACACTCGGGTAAATAGAGGGGCAGGGCTGTCAATCGATCACATCACCTATACTCCTGCCTACTTTTCTCATCACTCTGCATTTCCTCATTCCACCACTATGTCTCTTTGTCTTCCTTTCCCATTCTAGATGTCACACAGAATACTTTCCTAGCTGTCTCCCTTATCACTTCTGCAATCGTTGCCCAATCATTCAACATCTATTCACCACCACCGAGTCCCTTTCTGACTTCTTCTCTGACTCTCACACACTACAGACTTTGCCCTTCAGCTTCCACCATCTTATTCGCTTTTCTGTCTGCTCTCTTTTCTTCTTTTTCCTAACCTCCAAAGCTATACTACAGACCACTATCTGATGCTGTTTGGCTACACTATTACACCTTACAGTCTCCAATCTCTTTTCTATTCTGCACAAAATATTGTCCATCTGTGTTCTTCTACTCTTATACTTCTTCTTCCTTCCACTCTTCCTTCTTTTTAAAAAACGTGTTCACCACTGCAATGTTTTTCAGTGTGTTTATTTTTTCATTGGACTTTCATTGAACATTAAAACTTTAGTTTAAAAACCGCCAATGCTTTATATGGGTGAATCTGTCATGTCACGTTTCACTTTGTGGATGATCTGACCTGCCATGCCCCCAGCAGATTGGTGGTTACCCCCGCCTGTGGTGGTGAGCTAGGACACCATCACTGATTTTCTCAAAATAATTAGACAAGCGCGTAAGTAGGTCAATCAGTGCGTTTCTTTTTTTGACTGGTTGTTTGGTCTAAGGTCAGCAACGCCCGAGAAGGACCTGGCAGGGTCAGCAACACCAAAGGTTTATCCGGCTGGTTCAGGCGATGCCCAAGGAGGGTTCGGAGTGGTCAGCGACATTCAAGGAGTGCCCGGCGTGGTCAGCGACGCTCAAGGAGGACCAGGCAGAGCCAGCGACGCCCGAGGTGGGCCTGGCGAAGCCAGTGATGCCAGAGGTGGGCTCAATGGAGCAAGCGATGCACAAGGTGGGCCCGACAGAGCCAGCAAAGCCACATCTGACTGTTCTAAGTCCGGAGGGATCACTAGGGATTTGGGGTCCCTGCATTAGTCGCTCTAAGCATGGACCCTCTTCTACTCCCCCTCCTGGCTGCACAAAACCTGCCTCATTTAGGGTGGGTAGCCCCCACCTTCTGGTCAAAGTATGTCCTTATTTTTTTTCTGTTCTAGACATTTTTGTATTGAATGTTATTTTTGGTTTCTTGTGTTGGTTATCTGATCCCTGATTCTTTTCTTGCTACTTTGGATTGTTATTTTGTCTTATATATATTTTTTGAGTTCCAGGTTCAGATTAGCTTTTGGTCTAGTTTAGGTTAGTGTTTTAGGTATTTATAGAGGGAAGTGTAATGTCACGCCCCCCTCTGTCACTGACGTTATGTGTCCAACACACAGCTTCTGTCGCCGCGCACAACTGAACATCTTTGTTGCGCATTGATTGTGCGTGCTTATAATGCCAGCGGTGGTTTCGGTTGTTGTCAGATCATTGTGTGTTTGCCTTGGACATTAAAAATTTTGTTTAAAAACGCCAATCTTGCGTATGGTTGAATCTGTCATGTCTGACGTCAAATGTCAAGTTCGACTTTGTGACACTTTTAGCACCTCTGTTCCCTTCACCAACATGAGCATTGAAGTCTGTTCCAATCGCCAATCTTTCCTGCCTAGCTACATTCTCCATTAATCCATCTAACTCACTCCAGAATCTTTTCTTTTCCCCATTTCACAACCTACTTGAGGAGTATAAGCAATGATGATATTTATCATTACGTCCTCAACTTGCCTCAACTGCCTGCCAGATGTAGTAACGTCTGAGACAATGAGAGACATGCATTTGTTGTTAAAATAAAAAACAAATTGACAAATTTTTAAAATAATTTTTAAATATTTTATTATACTCTTTAATAGAAATAATAGTTGTATATGTTGCATTACAAGCCAACGAATAGTGTAGCTGCAGGAACAGACACATTATTCATTCATCTTTAGGAATCACTTTATAATGTTTAGGTCTAGGAGGAGCCCAAAAACTCAAACACACACGCACGCACGCACGCACGCGCGCACGCACGCACACACACCATCACCTTGTTGGAAAAATCTGAAAGAAAAGCACAAACAAGTGCAAAACGTTTGTTTGTACTTGGCTTTGGACAAGAGTGTCTGCTAAATGCTTAACCGTGACTGTAATAGTGTAGTATTATAAGGGTATAGTATTATTATGGTAAAGTATTATAATGGTATAGTAATATAATGGTATAGTAACATAATGGTTCAGTAATATTCCAGTGGCGTGCAGTCAGAAAATTACACCCTGAATTAGTTCCATTCAGTTGTATTAATTTATTAACAACGGTTTATATTCTTCATTTCCTAGTGTTTCTTTTGCTGTAATGCCAAAAATCATGATGTCGGTGGTACCGTTGTGGTGGTAGTGTGGAGCCTTTAGAACAGGGGTGGGCAATTTCGGTCCTGCAGAGATTAGCTCCAACTTGACTCAGCAAGTTTAATTACACTTAGCCAGAGCCTGATTAGTTGGTTCAGGTGTGTTTAATTAGGGTTGGAAATAAACTCTGCAGGACACCGGCCCTCCAGAACCGAGATTGCCCACCTCTGCTTTAGAGGTTTTTAGAGGGTGTATTTATATATATATATACACGCACAGTAAATGTATCGCATTTTACACACAAACATGAAAATCTATTATACATACAATAAGGCTGGTTGGTTGGTTGGTTGGTTGGGCTTGTTGGTTGGTGGTTGGATGGGAAGTTAAAATGGGATGTAAAAATACTATTGAAATATTTACTCAAATAATAGTAAAGGCAATTTAAATAGTTACTCATGTAACCATAGAAACATATCCATTGGAAAAACTACTTCAGTCGTTACTGAGAGTTACCAGTTTCTTCAAGTTTCTTCATAACTGATTTTTTTCCTTTGGTTGGGTTGGTTGGTTGGTTGGCTGGCTGGCTGGCTGGTTGGTTGGATTGGGTTAGTTGGGTTGTGGAGTCACAGTTGAGTCACTAATTATTTACACTGTCCAAAAACTGATGAAATGTAAAAAGCTCTTTTTTAAATACTTTTTTTTGCTGATCATTTAATGACATCACCAACTGAGATGTTACTTTACTTACCATTATATTCCCCAAACAATGTCAACATGAACTATATAAAGACTGACCTATTAATGTAAGACACAAAATGTTATTGAAGTAATGGAAAAAATATACACAGACAAGTCTTTTTTTGATTTTTTTGGAAAGCCCTCTGTGTCTTTACAACCAAACCCAGTTGCAAAAGGTTTTCAGGTAATTTCCTTGTTCCTCAACCCATATTCAAGATTTCTACATAATCATGGTTGGGTCCATTTTCCCTAAAACACATGATTATTTACAAAAGCAGCAGTCAGTCCTTTATGGCTAATATTTATAACTGCATACACAGACAAGTGTTGAAAACAAAGTCTCCTTAAAGTCTCTTGAAATTGAGCCTCATTTTTTCACCGCTCTTAACTGGAGACTTCAGTGATGTCCAGATACGGAACAAGACATCCATTAATACAATAAGTATAAGTAAGTATTCATGCAGCAGGTTTCAAGAAGTAGCTTTGCAGGCAAATACGGGAAAACGGTGGAGCTGGTAACTGTTTTGTACCTTGACCAGTACAGGCACCAGCACCAGTACCCTACCACTACATCTATTCTAATCTGAAGCCTTTATTTATTCATGTATTTAAGACTGAAGTATAGTGAATGAAACATGGAATAAATTATTTTATTTGCTCATTATGTGTCTCTTAAACTTCAAAGGCTGATCTTCCTCCCTCTCCTCCTCTTCTTCTTCTTCAGAAGGTAGTTGTAATCTCTGTCAACACCAAGTCATTAGAAATTTCCAGGTCTTGGAAGGAGGAGAGCTCAACAGCTAGTCATACTGATCTGCCCCCGCCTCTTTCACCCCTCCCCTCTGCTTGGCATGTGTGTTCACGGAGAGTGCTCCTGACTCGTGTCATGCCGACGTTGTCAGGCTTGTTTCGCATCAGGCAGCAGAAATCACGAAAGCAGCGCTTGAAATTCTCATCCAGAAAAGCATAAAGGATGGGGTTGAGGCTGCTGTTAGTGTATCCTAGTGCCACACAGAAAAAGTAGGCACCCATGACAGCAGTGGTCTCAGGCACACCAGGAGCCAGGGCTTTGACCAAAATGAAAATGTGAATTGGTGTCCAGCACACGACAAACACAGCCACCACGACTAGAACAAGACGCGTGATGCGCCGCAGGTTGCGGTCTTTCTCACGTGAGCCTGAGAGCAGACGAACACTTTTCAGCCGCAGGACCATCAGGGTGTAGCACACGCTAATAATGAGAAGAGGTGCTACAAAAGCAAAGACAAAAACACAGATCTTCATCAGTGTGTCCCAGTAGACATAAGGGTCAGGGAACTGCAGAGCACACTCGGTGGTACCTAGAAAAAAAGAAGGAACTGAAAGCCATCTTATCTTGAAAAACTCTTGAAGATAAAAATGTGGAAGATACAGTAGAACAGTAGAATGTTTTAATCTTATAAAACATCAAATGAATGATGTCCTTTATTATGACGTAAATGCACTTTAATACCTGAATACACACTACTGGCACAAACACATGCAATTTCCTACATCTTCTTCCAGATTAAGTTTACTATTGGATGGCGCTCCAGTCTTCTAGTAAGACCTTCCAGTCCAATGTTGTGTTAGAATGTGAGATATCTCTTCATTCAGCTCCAACAGTATTAGTGAGATCAGACACTAATGTCAGGTAAGGAGATCGGGGCTGGGTCAGTCGCCATTCTAGTTCAATCTCAAACGGGTTCAGTGGTGGTAAGATCAGGACTTTGTGTGGAACACTGGGGTTTTTTTAACTCTAATATTAATCCCCCATGTGATAATGGAGTTCAGGGGTTTTGTGCTCAGGGTCATTGTCATGCTGGAACAGTGTTGGAGTCTCTTAATTCCACTGAAGGAATAATGTAATGCTACAACAAACATACAACAAACATTCGAGATCTGGGGTGGGTCAGTCGCCATTCCAGTTCACTTTGTGCTGAACACTGGTGTGTTTTTTACTCCAATAGTAACCCAGCATGTGATAATGGAGGTCAGGGGTTTCGTGCTCAGGGTCATTGTCATGCTGGAACAGTTTTGGAGTCTTTTAGTTTCAGTGAAGGGAGAATGTAATGCTACCTACAACAAACATTCTTGACCAACTGTGGGGCTTCCAGATTTTTAGCAAGAGTTTAGAGACGAACCACATATGGATCTGATGGTCAACCAACTTTTGGCAATATAGTGGATGTGAATTAGCTTTAAATTTGAGCTTTAGAAGTATTAGATATGTTTAATCCTTTGATTTGTTTGTGTTTGAAGTGTTTTCTATGGAAAGGAAGTTAAAAAGGAAAACTAGTGTAAAATGTGATTTTAATGTATTACTTTTGAAGGAGGTGAGATGTATTAGATACCGTTGTTAGTTTGAGTACTTCCCAGGATCATGGCTGGAATGCCAGCGGCAGAAGACAAAATCCAGATGAGAATGTTGATGATCTTAGCTTTTATTGGTGTGCGGAAATCCAGGGCCTTGACCGGGTGACACACAGCAACATAGCGGTCAACACTCATCATGGTGAGAGTGAAGATGCTGGTGAACATGTTGTAGTAGTCGATGGAGATGAAGACCTTGCAGACAACCTCTCCAAAGGGCCATGAGTTAAGCAGGTAGTCTGTGCTCTGAAAGGGCATGGTGGTGGTCACGAGGGCATCAGCTACTGCCAGGTTGAAAATGTAGATATTTGTGGCTGTTTTCATCTTAGTGTATCTAACAGGAGATTTTAAAAGAGCCAATAGAAAACAGTAAAGTAATTTTATTACATAATTAAACACATTCATTCATTTTCTCAACCGCTTATTCTAAATCAAGGTCATGGGGTCTGTTGGTGCCTATCTCAACGCACATAGCGCGAGAGGCAGGGGTACACCCTGGAAGGGTCGCCAGTCCATCGCAGGGCACACGTAGACAAACAACCATTCATAAACAGTCACACCAATCCCCAATCTGCCTAATCTGCATGTTTTTGGACTGTGGGAGGAACATGCAAACTCCGCACAGAAAGATCCCCTGCCTGGGAATCAAACCCGGGAAATTCTTGTTGTGAGGAGACTGTGCTAACCACTACGCACAGCACCGCCCTACACGTTTATCTGTACAGTTATTTAATAACCACTTCTATTTTTGGCATAAACATTTTACTTTTCTTACTATTAAACAAAAAAAATCTATTTTGGTAGTTTACTTTTGCTATATAACATATATTTACATACATATAATATAACTATATTGTTAAACGCTGATGGTCACCTGACCATCAGATCCATATGTGGTTCTTCTCTCACTTGTTACTACAAATCTGGTAGCCCCACAGTTGGTCTAGAATGTTTGTTGTATAATTACATTTTTCTTTTAGTGGAACTAAGAGACTCCAACACTGTTCCAGCATGACAATGACCCTGAGCACAAAACCCCAGACCTCTATTATCACATGATGGGTTATTTTTAGAGTGAAAAAAAACCCCACCAGTGTTCCACACAATGTCCTGATTTTACCACCACTGAACCCCTTTGGGATGAACTGGAATGGTGACTGACCCTCCCCAGACCTCCTTATTTGACATTAGTGTCTCACTAATCTCACTAATTCTGTTGACGCTGAATCTGTTGAAGTCTCATGTGTTTGTGCTCAGGTGACCACAAACTTAAAACTAAACTTGTATATAATATATAACTTGTATATGTTAAACACTTTTATATGTCTGTCCACAATCCTGTGGGAAACATTTGGAACATTGTTACTTGGACTGTAATAAATGACGGGATTTTCTTTTCAGTGAGTTTCATTATCCACTTGGTGGTGCCAGACCACCAAATTGCAAATATTTTTTAGGTCGGACTTTTTGTCCAACATGCCAAAGATCGAAATGCAGAAAGAGTCTCAGTCTGCTATACGACTTTCAGATTTCATTTACTAACTGAACTAAATAACTTTAATCTCAGTTCTTAAGAATAAACAGCTTCAGTCGGATTGATTTCGGATTAAGGTTTTTTTTTTACTCACCTTATAATGACATACATCACCAGGCAGTTTCCCACCAGGCCAACGACAAACACTACGGAGTAGACCGCTGTAATGACCGGCACGATGGGTGAAAGGGTCTCCAGCTCGCTTGGCCATATCTCTGAGGAGTTCCCTGAGGAGTTCAAAGAAGCTTCCGACAGAGAGTCCAAGTTCATCCAACACTCCTCAGCACCAGCAGACGGACACTGATCCTCGTTAAATACCTGCATCACACTGATGTCCATCTATTCTACAGACAGAGATTGGGGGAAAATCACACAGACTTTTTTCCTTTAAAAATGTGCTAAGAAATGAAAGACTAATCAATGAAAGCAAGAGCCTGGCGTTAAACATTAGATGGGTTTTAGTTGGTTTGGTTAAAATCAGCAGATTAAACCGGAATAAGAAAAAAAAAATCTATAAGCTTACCCAATTTAGTGTATTTCAGATACTCGCAAAAAATCCACCAAGTCTGCTCCAAAGTCTCCGACGCGTAAGAAGCAGCAATGATTCGCGTTCGTTCCCGACAGAAACGCAGGTTTATCCCGCGCTCCAGATGCGCTCCAGCTGTAGCCGCCTGATGACATCAGAGCCCAGCGCAGTGGTTGAACCGCCCGCAGAGACACACAGCGACTCACAATGAAGTTAAAGGTGATCGAAGTGAAGTGAAGTGTTTTCAGCCTGCTGTTTTTGTATTTATCCTATAACGCAACATTATAAAAAAAGATCACGTGCTTTTTAAAACTTCAGCCACATTAATGTATTAACCTTTAAAATACATTTAAATCTTACAATTTTAATTTGTCACATACAGGATTATACACAGGATAACATATAGTGAAATGTTTTTTCTTCAGATGTCCCATCAGCTATTGAACAGCGCGTCTGGAGGGTTGAGGGTCTTGCTCAAGGACCAAATAGTGGTGGACTTCAGCCCAGGTCTTCCTTGACTGTCACGTGGGTCTTCCTGGTCTCCTGATCAACAACTCCGCACCTTAACCATTTGAGCCACCACTGCCCCTTAATAATTAATATACTGTATTACACCATCAGATCCATATGTAGTTCCTCCCCAAACGGTTGCTGGTGGTCCACAACTGGCCTAGAATGTTTGTTGTATGTTTGTTGTAGCATTACATTATTCCTTCAGTAGAATTAAGAGACTCCAACACTGTTCCAGCATGACAATGACCCTGAGCACAAAACCCCTGAACTCCATTATCACATGGGGGATTAATATTAGAGTTAAAAAAACCCCAGTGTTCCACACAAAGTCCTGATCTTACCACCACTGAACCCGTTTGAGATTGAACTAGAATGGCGACTGACCCAGCCCCGATCTCCTTACCTGACATTAGTGTCTGATCTCACTAATACTGTTGGAACTGAATGAAGAGATATCTCACATTCAAACACAAGATTGGACTGGAAGGTCTTACTAGAAGACTGGAGCTTCATCCAATAGCAACAATGAGAATCAATGTGGAAGATGATGTTGGAAATATCATGTGTTTGTGATTCACAGGTGACCTAAAACTTTTGGCAATATTTAGTTGTTTACCACAGTGTAGAATCCTCTCTTCTTTTTCTAATAGTCTGCAAATGACTGGGGACTGAGGAGGCAAGTGTGTCAAGTTTATGAATAGGAATGTTGTCCCATTCTTGTCTGTTTCAGGCTTCTAGTTGTACAACTGTCTTAGGCCTTCTTCGTTGCATCTTCCTCTATTGGTGAAAGTTCTGGACTGCAGTCTGGCCATTTCAGAACCCGGATCCTTCTCCTACGCAGCCATGATGTTGTAATTGATGCAGTATGTGGTCTGGCATTGTGCCCGAAAGAGACAACGTCTGGATGGGAGCACATTTTGTTCTAGAACTTGGATATACCATTCAGCATTGATGGTGCCTTTCCAGCTCACGCAACCCCATACCATCAGAGATGCAGGCTTCTGAACTGAGCACTACTAACAACTTGGGTTTTCCTTGATCTCTTTAGTCCGGATGACAGTTTCCCAAAAAGAACGTCAACTTTTGATTTATCTGACCACAGAACAGTTTTCCACTTTGCCACAGTCCATTTTAAATGAGTCTTGGCCCAGAGAAAACGCCTGTGTTTCTGGATCATGTTTTGGTATGGCTTCATTTTTTATCTATAGTGTTTTAGCCGGCAACATGGAATGGCACGGGGGATTGTGTTTATTGACAATGTTTTCTGGAAGAATTCCTGAGCCCATGTTGTGAATTCCATTATAGTAATATTCCTGTATGTGCTGTCTAACGGCTCAAAGATCACGGGCATCAAGTATGGTCTTCCGACCTTGACCCTTACGCATTGAGATTGTTCCAGATTCTCTGAATCTTTGGATGATATTATGATGTAGATAATGAGAACTTCAAACTCGTGGCAATGTTTCTGTGAGGAACTCCTTTCTGATATTTTCACCGCAGCATTGGGGGAATTGGTGATCCTCTGCCCATCTTAAATTCTGAGAGACACTGCCACTCTGAGAGGCTCTTTTTATAGCCAGACATGTTGCCAATTCACCTAATAAGTTGCTAATTGGTCCTTAAGCTGATTCTTATATGTACATTTAACTTTTCCTTATTGCTACCTGTCCTGACTTTTTTGGAATGTGTAGCTCTCATGAAATCCAAAACGAGCCAGTATTAGGCATAACATTTCAAAATGTCCCACTTTCAACATTTGATATGTTTCTATGTTTTATTTTGAATAAAATATTGACAGTTGACATTTCCACTTTATTACATTAATAATAAATTCATTTTATTATTATTCATATTGTTTTTATTCCCAACTTGTACAGTTTCCCAACTTTTTTGGAACTGGGTTTACATATGACATATTTACATATGAGACTTTAGGAATCTTTTGTGTAAGAGTGACAAATTATTACTTTGTTACAGTCACTTTTAGAGAAGATTGATTGATTTATTAATGTTTATGGTTATTAAGTAACAGTAAAACATCTCATCATTGAATTTTCTCTAAAAGTGACGGTAACAAAGTAACATTTTAGTGAAAAAAATGTAACGGTGCCTTATTAATTAATTATTATTGTTGCCTAACAGCGAGAAGGTCCTGGATGCATTTCCCAGGGGTCTTTCTGTGTAAAGTTTAAATATTGTACCTGTGCTTGTGAGGGTTTATTTCTGGGTATGTTGGTTTCCTCCCAGGTTAAAAAGCAAGAAATACTAGTCTGAAGTCGCCAAACTGCTGGTATTATGGCATTAAAAAAAGAATTTTTAAATAAAAAATAAAATAATTTGTTTGTATGAATATATTCATATAAACAAATTACAAATTTCCCCCATTAATAAAAATAATTCAGTTTCTATGGGAACTTTCACCTTATTGTAAAAGCACTTTTCACACACTTACCCACAAAATATTTTTACTGTTGTTCTTTCACATTCTTCTTCTTCTCCTTTCGGCTGCTCCCGTTAGGGGTCGCCACAGCGGATCATTCTTCTCCACCCTACCCTGT
>JAOTRA010000034.1:10849964-10869708 GCA_026260255.1 Pseudolaguvia tuberculata
TGGGATAGGCGCAGCAGACCCCCGTGACCCCGGATTCGGGAATAAGCGGGCAAGAAGATGAATGAATGAATGAATATACACTACACTGGCAAAAAAAAAAAAATCATCTGTGGTTCCTCAATCTGTTACTACAAATCTGGAAGCCCCACAGTTAGTCTGTATTGTTTGTTGTACGTTGTAGCGTTACATTATTTCTTCAGTGGAACTAAGAGACTACATCACCGTTCCAGCATGACAATAACCATGAGCGCAAAACCTCTGAACTCCAGAGTGAAAATAACACAAAGTTCTGATCTTACCACCACTGAACCCATTTGGGATGAACTGGAATGGCGACTGACCCACCCCAGACCTTTTTACCCGACATTGGTGTCTGATCTCACTAATACTGTTGTAGCTGAATGAATAGATATCTCACATTAAAACACTAAAAACATAGAAGATAGCAAAGTCTTTGTCACATGGGTACTACAATAAAAGTAAAAGGACATCTAGCAATTATTTGGGTATTGTATTTTGCCTACTTGGTTTGGCATACTATATAGTCAGATAGCAAGCAATTCGGACACAGCCATCATGACTAGTAAGTATAATCACAGTGATACAGTCCTGATAATATACTTACAACAAATGTAAACACGCGTATGCATTTCTAACAGAAATTGAAAACATTACTTCAACAACCGCTGTCTTTTAACTTATTTGAGAAAGGCAACAGATAATGACTGCTTACTCCTTTATAGTCTAAGCCAAAGACCCGATTTAAACCGAAATGCAAACATTTGCAATTTTCTCAATTGTTTTAAATGCTCTTAGTCAATATCAGCAAGAGAATCGAGGACAATAACTGGTAACAATGGCTACATTTCAGTTGGTACTAATAGGAAGACATGCAGCTTTCAACAAGGGGCCAAACAATCAGTGCAAATAACTGCAAAGAGAAAGGAATAAAAGCAATACTTTGTATGCGCTATCCACACGTGTCCCTCCCTGATGGCACTGATCTTTGTAATAAACTGTGATAAACGTGGATTAAAATTTTTTATTTATTGTCCTGAAGGAGGGTGGCACGGTGCATTAGTGTTTGGCACTGTTGTCTCACAGCAAGAAGGTCTGTTAAGATGTAGGTTAGGTTTATTGGTAGTTCTAAATTGCACATAGAAGTGAGTGTGAGTGTGTGGACTGTGACATGCTTATAATATATGGTGTATAAAAGGATTTCTTCGTATCAGTCTAAACTTATATTGTCTTATTTGAACAGCTATACAATGGTAAGTAAAATGCTGATTTAATTAAAGTATTAATAGTAATTAATTATTATTATTATTAGACAATTTTAATGGTTGTTTTATTTCAGCCTCATACAGAAACAGAGAAGCTTTATCATGCCTAACATTCCTGCTTACCAGTTTTGCACCATGAGTTTCTGAACAGCTAATAGGGCATTATAGCGCACCAGTTGGTCCTCGTGATGCATATGGTTCATCACCAGCTGCTTTCCACCCAGCTGTTCAATCACTCTGTCAAGGAAAAAAAACAAAACAGACAGACATAGAAAATTATGAGATCTTTTAAATAATTTTTTACATTGATATTTTTCTAACCTACATTAAACAGTCAAGATAACCCAGCCATTAGGGTTGCACAAGCCAGTGCATTCTTAGTCCCAGTCCGAAGCCCGGATACATGAGGAGGGTTGCGTTAGGAAGGGCATCCAGCGTAAAACGCGCTAAATCAAATTTGCGGCTGACAAATGAGTTTCATACCGGATCGGTCGAGGCGAAGGGTTAACAACGACCGCAACAGGTACCGTTAGCAGACAGGGTACCGGTGAAAATTGGACGTCAGATGTAAGATGGAGGAAAAGGAAATATTCTGGATTTAATTAGATGGAGTGGTGGAGAGTGTAGCTAGTCATGAAAGATGGTAGGAGCAGACTTAAATGTAGCGACCCCTAACGAGAGCAGCCGAAATGAGGAGATGAAGACTAAACAGTTCAGATATTCCTGCTCTGTTTTTTAAGCTAAACTTGAGTTACTAAAGGATTTGAACATTTTCTAAAGTAATAAAAAGCCGTAGAAAGCAGTCAGTGACTGGATAAAATGAAAAGTCATTATTCTGGACTATTGCTGGACTCCATTCTGAAGTGGCCAAATTACAGGCTTAGTAACAGAGGGGATTTTTAACAAGGACCACCCATGGACAGTATTGAACTTAATTTAAAGACAGGCATTTCTGAGAGCTGTGAAAATGTGTACAATCACAATGGTAGCCATAGGAAACCACCAGGAATCGGTTCACATTTCTCATAAAATCACCTACTGAAAGGGAGGTCTGATGTCAGTGTCTCTGAACATTATTTCCATGCTTCTATGCGTCTTTCATGCTTCATGTTTGGTGACTGGGCTGACCATGATTAAGACACCACCAAACTTGACTGTTTTCTGGGTAAATATTGGATCCATGCGGGCTCCAGTACGTCTCCTGCAATATTTGCAGCGACTGTGGTGCAATTCAACAGAAGATTCATCTGGAAAATCCACCTGCTGTCACTTTTTCAGTGTCCATTCTTGTAGCCGGCTGTGGGCCTTGGCAAATGCCACACGGTTCTTCAATTGTGTTTTGTTTAGTGCTGACTTCTGGGCACTGATTTGACCATGGAGGCCATTTCGAGGCAAAATCTGACAAACTGTTCTGGCTGACACACAGACTTTAGGTGACCAGGTCTCATGAAACTCTGTTGCATTGGAAAATGGGCTGGCCTTGGATTTTCGAAGCCAACAAACGGTCTTCTCAAGCAGATGTCTTATGGGGTATGCCTGACCTGGGCTTATCAAAACCATCTCCAGTCTCAAATATTTTTTTATCCTCTGTACTCAGAGACACATTGAAGGCGTCTGCCACATCAGCAGTAGATCTGGTCTTCAGCCTCTTGATAATCAACACTTTAGTCTCAGGGTTAATAGGCATGTTTGCACAGCTTCTTTTTATACTGAGACCCAAGTGATCCATTAATAGTCACAGGTGAAGCTCATAAGAAAAGGCGACAACACTTATGTCTTTGCAAAAATTGACTCAATGGACTTTACCAAACTGTGAATATTTTGACAGTTTCGTTATGCACTAAAACATTACTAAAAAAGCTGTTCTTATTAAAATGTAATTTGTTGTAAAAAAATATATATAAAAATCTTGATTTGAAATGTTTCAGCAGCACTACACCAAGTTTTACACAAGCGGCAAGACATTTGTCAGAGACTGTACTGTGCTTATCTAAAGAATTTTTTCCAGGACACTGTAAAGAACACCTTGCCTTTCTACTTTAGACAGCAGTACCCATGTCCCATTCGTTTCTGCCAGTTGTTTGCTGGTGGCACTGCTGTACATTATCTGATGTTGATGTGGACTTGATGTGAATTTGATGTAGTACATTAAGTTTCCTTGGTCATGCACTTCTCCTAACATTCCTCAATCCTGCCTGTTTCTTTGTGCTTTTTTTTAAAAAACACACACTGAAACCATTAGCGTATAGTAAAATCCTCACCTGTAAAAGACCTAACGCTAATGTAGTGATCAGTGTTTGCCAAATGTTGATGACCATAGACTTTAAATTGTCCCAAACCACCTCACAAATTGTTGCAGAGCGGAACTGTCTCTTTAACAGCCGTGTTTGTTAATGACAGTGTAGAAATGTAACTCAAAGGTTGTACAAACAATACAATTAATCACTGTTCTTTGTTGTTTGTTAAATCTTCTCTGTGTAGATAGACTGATATACCTTTTGCCACGAGGGTAATGTCGAACATACTCTCCCACATCATGAGCAGCCACAGCAAGAACCTGGGGGTCATCAGACATCTCAAGCAGCCTGGTCAAAATTCTGAGACACAGTGGAACAAATACACACTAGTGGTATTTCTGTGCAATCCAAACTCGACAATAAACTCAATTTAAAATAATCCTATCTTTAGAATGAAATTAAATAATTGCAATAATTTGATAACAGAAATGCAAAGATTCAGCTCACATAAAAAACATGTAATGATTCAACAGCTTACAATTGGAGAAATATTACTCTAAATGTTCTACATATAATAACTCATCAACTTCTAGAAAATGACAACATAGAAAAGTCATGATCAGGTAAAACATGACAGCAAGAATGTCAATTCTTCAAAGTGGACTTATATATACATAAGTCTATATATTTGATTCCCTATATCTTCCAATACATTGTTCATTTTAAGCCCAGTCAGGATTAAACTCTGATGTGACATCAAAGAGACTTCCTGTTTCCATACATTAACAACCTGTGTTTCCTATCAATCCCACATTTCATTAACGTGTTGATTTAACAATCTACATTTATTCAAAAATATAGAAAAAACAATAAACAGAATCCCACAGATCAGGTACTCACTGATCATCGCAATCTTGAATACCTGAAAGGGGCTCAACGATTAAACGCCCAGTCAGGCCCGGTGGTCTCTTTTCTTCTCCCACTTCCACTTTTCAGTAACTTACAGCACTGTCACTGAAAACGGCAAAGCTGACACCCTGTCCCGCCGGTACAACACCCTGGAGTCCAGTTCCCCAAGCAAACCCATCCTCAGTCCAAGTGTAGTGGTAGCTCCAGTTGGTTGGGATTCAGAAGAGGAAATTAGAGAGACCAACGAGATAACATTGACACCCCCCCCCCCTCCGAGTGTCCTCCCAGCAAATTATTCGTACCCACTGCCTTCCGAGCCCACATGCTTTCAAGGATTCACACTTCCCTAAGTTCCGGGCACCCAAGGATTTCCCGCACCGACGAGCTAGAATAGATGTGGTGAATTTTGTAAAAGCCTGTTCAGTGTGTTCTCAGTACAAAACCCCAAAACACCTACCAGAAAGGTTTTTGCTTCCCTTACCTATACCACAACGTCCCTGGACCCGCACAGCCTTAGTTTTTGTTACTGTCCTGTCCTCATCCTAGGGACACACAGCTATCCTTACGGTCATCTATCGGTTCTCTAAGGCTTGCCGCCTCGTACCGCTGAAAGGTTCCCCCACAGCCACAGAGACTGCCCACCAACTATTTAACCAGGTGTTCAGGTTCTACGGACTACCTGAAGATATTGTGTCAGATTGGGGCCCTCAATTTACTTCTAAGGTATGGGCTGTGTTCTGTAAAAGACTGGATATAAATGTGAGCCTGTCCTAGTGGTATCGCCTACAGACCAACAGCCAGGAATAGAGGCTAAACCAGGAACTGGGACGCTACGACTCAAGCTCCCCAGCAGGAAATTTAGCCCCAGGTAAGTCGGTCCGTTTAAGGAACTAGGTCGTATCAATGAAGTGTCATATCATTTGCCACTTCCTCCCACATGTCTCCCCAACTTTCCATGTCTTTTTACTCAAGCCCTGCCACCAAGCACCTCCACTCCCTTCATCGGCACAGAACGTCCCAGGGCCGATCGAATTGGAAGACTAACCCCCCTACTTAGTCAAGGAAATCCTCGACTCCCGGAGGCATCGGGGAAATCTGGAGTACTTGGTGGACTGGGAGGGCCCAAGGGAAACGCCGGGAGGTGTTTCTAGAGGAGGGGGTACTGTAGGGATGCAGTGATCCCTGAACACCACACTAGGGCGCAGCCTCCAAAATTCTGAGGATCGGACTTCCTGTTCCGGGTCAGAGGGCATAGGTGCCCTATTTAAGGAGCGCCATCCTTTGAACACATTGTGAAGTATTGTTATATTAACCAAACTTGTCAAGCGTCTCAGTATTTGATAAATTGATAACGGATTAAAACCCTTTGCATGTTTACCTGATTTCGACGAACCTGTTGCCATTTTCTTGTTTGTCTGTTCCCACCCTTAACCTGGCCCACCTTTGGAATAAACCCTATCGAGTTAACTAACTTGCTGGAGTACTCTGCGTCATGGATTCTACTACTACACACCCCAAATTACAACTCATCTAAGATCCCAATTTTAACATGAAAAAAATCAGACTGAAATCTGTACAGCATATCACCAGGGTTAAAAAGCTTTAGCTGAGTCACAAGTTTATTTAGTCTCCATTTTGTATACAATTTTATTTTATATTATTTCTGGAATGTAGGAGGAAGTGTTAGTTTAACAGAAAGATCAACTAGGAAGTCATTCTTTAAAAAGATAAAAAGGATGGTTGTTAAGATGGCCCTGATTTAGGATGAATAACATGATTTAAGGGGGACGCATAAAGCTGCTTGCTGTATTTTTGTAAGAATTCATCATCAAATCATAAACTACAGGCAAAAACACCCTAAAGCTTTAGTAACAGAAAAAAACACAAATTACTGTACATAACAATATAATAGAAAAGATACAAATCTCACTACTGTTGTATAATATGATGTATATTATGATACTTTAGTCTATAATACTTTATTTCAGTTTTATTTAATATTCATATGTCTTAAATTGCTGATGCAACAAGCTTTAAAGCTTAAAACATAGTAGGGAAAAAAATGCAGTTCTACAGGTCGAAATAAATTTCTAATGTTCTGTTTGGAGTTTGCATGTTACCAGGTTCCAGGTACTCTGGTTTCCTCCCACAGTACAAAAGCATCTACAATAGGTTGATTGGTGACTCTAAACTTTCCCATAGGAGTGAGTGTGAGTGGTACAGGCACTGGAATAAACTACAGCAGATCCCTGTGACCCTGAATTAGGGAATAAGGGGGCTTTAAGATGAATGAATGAATGTTGTGTTTGGACCTAACTAACGGTCAATAAGCTAAACTATTCCAACTAAATTGTGAGGTGGATTTGACTACTGTCCAGTTTTGGTGAATCTGAGCTAAAGAAACCTTTAGAGTTTTCTGGACCCACTATGGTCTTTGTGATTTTGACCATCCGAGAGATTTAAATAGTTCATTAAACGTGCTTTATGCATGACTCTTTTTATTCTAAAATTCTGGACTATAAAAGAACTCGAGCCATTTTGATTGACTGACATTAAGCACAGCACTGCACTAAATATATTCACTGTCACACAAACACTTCGTCTGTTCAAATTAATCACATCACATTAAGCACCCACTTGAGCAGTTCGTAGTTTTTCTCATTCAGACGGACAGCATTCTCTCTCCAGAACTTCTCTGACTTGTGTACCGGACTCCATTCGAGTCGACCGGACTTCAGCTCCGAACTGTACTCATCAAAGGAGCTGTACAAAAAAACAGTAATGAATTATGGGAATCCCAATAGTATGATCTGTTCACTAATTTAGTGTCATGGTGTCAGAAAGGGTTCTTTGTGCATGTTACTGTGAAGGTCTGCATTAATAATAAATGTCCTCAATCATTAGTACATGCAGTCCCTCTGTCATTTCATCACTCTGCTGTCATATATATAGGATTTTGTTGTTAAACAATTTGAGTGCAGTTCATTTGCTGCTTTGCGCAATGTTACTTCCCAACAACACTGTCAGTGATTCTGACATGGCCTGGTAGACACCACCAGATGGGCAACTTACTCTACATTTACAGTCTATTGCTAATTATTCTCATCTTTCATCAGTGGTTTTGGACCACAGTGTACCGATGGCTAATAACTGTTGTGGGATGATTGTACAGTGATTGGCGTAGTGTCGTACAGCTCATAGAGAAAATAGTGATGAGATCATTCCTTTTGTTCACTCAGAACATTAGCCACCAGAACATTTTTTAGCAAAAGGAAAGAAAAATAATTTTACCTGAGGTCTTGGACACTTTCACCCAGTCTCTCCAGAAGAAACTTGATGTCATCAGTAATGTCTTCATCATCATATTTCTGCTGTTCCAGATTCTCCAGTTGTTTCAGAACCTTGCACTGGATCATGGCTAAAGCATACTCCTGACGCGTCTCCCTCTCTGCAGACTTCTCCAGAAGGTTCTACTGGGAGCATTTCCATTTCAGTAAGAAGTCTAAAACAACCTTTAAACATTTTTATGAAAATAGTTTTTATAAACCATTAGTTGCCCATTTATGACTAATTAGATAATACAATTTAGTTTGGTGTGGGAGGCACAGTGGCTTAGTAGCAAGAAGGTCCTGGGTTTACTTCAGGTTCTCTGGTTTCCTTTCACAGACCAAAAACATGCATGTTCAGTGGACTGCTGCTTCTATATAGGACTGTGTGTGAGTGTGTAATGAATGGGTATAGAAGATGAATAAATTAATATGAATTAATTAATTTAATTTACTTTTTCCAAATAATATCAATAAATATGGATAGAAACTTGTTCCTAATAAACCAAAAAATTTAACTCTAAACTTCTAAAAGCGTATTCCATTGTGTGGACTAAAATTAAACCTGAAGTGTGATCGCTATTACACATTCTAGCATATGAAAAGGTCCACCCATATGCCTACAACTGAATTTTTAAAAATGTCAAAAAAAAAATAAACTACATCTTTTCTGAAATCTATTTCCAGATGGAAAACGCACCACCTTTAGCTTTGACAAGAACATAAAGTACTTTAGGAATATTTAAACCAAAAGAACATTCAGTCTGTAGCAGACTAGAAATCACATGGAGATTAAAGCCATTGTCTTTATTTACAAGATGCCATATTAACTGCTACAACTGTGACTTTGGTTTCATAATCAATAAATTAATGTAAATAAAGTTACAGCTTTGTGTAACTTAATTGAAAGGTTTAAGCCCAAGGATTACTAAACTCCCACGTAACTCTCTCTGCTATCGGGACACCATTTCAACTAAATACAAATATAGCAATATAACAAGAAAAGATTTTTTTTATCCTCTGATTATGTTTCTTTCTGTAAGAAAGAAATATTATTTTATAAATTGTAATAATTTATATAATGGTTTATTCAGTGAGACTGTAACCATGCTTGCTTGAACAGAGAGACCGTGTGGATTTTAGTCACTCATGGCGTAGTGTGTTACTGTTTTCACCAGAATTATAGATATAGATATATATAAAAATCTGAATCACGGAGCAATGGCAGGAGGTTACATTTTTTGCTTGGAAACAAATTTTCAAAAAATATTTTTAAAAGCCAACAAACGGTCCTCTCAAGCAGTTGTCTTGCAGGGTATGCCTGACCTGGGCTTGTTAAAAGCGTCTCCAGTCTCTTCAAATCTTTTTTTATTCTCTGTACTTGATGCTGAGACACAATTTAGGTGCCACATCAGCAGTGGATCTGGTCTTCAGCCTTTTGATAATCAAAACTTTAGTCTCAGGGTGAATCTTGCGCATGTTTGCATAGGTCTAGTTGCAGTTGATGTAAAGGTCTATCATAATGAGGTTCTTTTTAATACACACATGAGACCTAATTGTGTCCATTATTAGTCACAGGTGAAGCTCAAATGACAAGAGAACAATACTTGTCTTTGCAAAAATTGACTCAATGGGTTTTAGCAAGCTGTGAAAATTAAATACTTTTTAACAGTTTCGTTTTGCACTGAAACATTATTTTAAAAAGCTGTTGGGATTAAAATGAACCATTTCTTCCATTTCTTTCCAAATCTTGATTGGAAATATATTTCAGCGGCACTTCAAGTAAATTTGTACACAAGCGACAGTCTCCCGGACTGTAGTATAGTATAGTATAATATATTCAATAACTAAAAGGACTATATGGATGTCATGGAAATGATCTAAACTGTAAAATTCACAATCAATTAAAAATCTATAGTAAAAAATTTTTGTGTACAGAATATAATCTCTTTATTTAAAATAAGTCTAGTTTGCAATATAATTTCAAATATGGAGCAACATTGCACATGGAATTAACCGCATTAAAGTCAAATTTTTATAGCACAGAAACCTTTGGGAGTCTGTAGGTGTTTTGTATCCTCCATGTATGTTTTCAGTGTCTACTCTTCACTCTTAAACTGGAATCTGTGGGCAGTCTTAGCATTCATGCATAATATCAGACCAAATTATTATACAATGAAACAGTAGAAATGATAAATCAGGTGGCTATTAGGCCCATTATTACTTGCTTTATAAGCTGGATTATCGACAGAATATTGACGCTATTACACACAACTTCTGGGATACAAATGACCAATTTAGAGACAAATCTAAGTAACACAGATTGAAAAATTGTTCTTCTAATACACATGAATAACAAACAAGAATATCTGAGCATAGCAGAAAAAAAATTTGTTGTCAATGAAATTGTCTCCCAGGAAATTTTACAGAAGTTCATGCTTCACCTGGCCTGGCATGTGCTTACATGCCAAAAGTACCAAAAGCTGGTTCAATCACCATGGTGATTAATTAGCATTAGTCAGCAAGCTCACCTGATATAAACCCTATAGAGAATCTATGGGATATGGTGATGAAAGAGGTACAAGATACCACAGCCAACAATGCAGATGACCTGAAGGAACAAAAAAACTTGGGCTTTTATTACACCTGAGCTGTCCAGAGGCTGCATTGATGCAGCAATTCATGCATAAGGAGAAGCAGCCAAGTATTGCGTACATAAAAATGATCAATCCTTTCAGAAGCCTGTCTTTTCTGTAATAATCACTTTTTATTGATCTTAAAAATATACAAATTTTCGGAGACACTAAATTTGAAGGTTTCATTATCTGTAAGTCAGAATCATCAGAGTGAAATATTTCCTGTGTACTGAATTTATAGACTATTCGGGCTTCACTTTATGAAATGAACAATAAATGCTGGCTTTCAGAGAAAGACCTACAAATTTTTTATATACTTTATTGATCCCTTGATTTTTGCATATCCCATCTTAGTAATTTGGGGTTTAGTGCGCAGGATCAGCTATTGTACAGCGCCCCTGGAGCAGGAAGGGTTAAGAGTCTTGCTCAAGGATCAGACAGTGGTGGACTTGAGCCCAGGTTTTCCTTGGTGGTGGTGGGGCTTGAGCCTAAGGTCTTCCAATCAACAACTCAGCAGCTTAATCATTGAGCCACTACCGCCCTTTTGAGCCAGCCGCCGGGGATCTTTCTGTGTGGAGTTTGCATGTTCTCGGGTACACCTCCGGGTACTCCTGTTTCCTCCCACAGTCCAAAAATATACAGATTAGGTGGATTGGTGATTCTAAATTATCCATAGGAGTGAATGTGTGTGTGTGAATGGTTGTTTGTCTATATGTTGCCCTGAGATGGACTGGCGACCCGTCAAGGGTGTACCTTCGTGATAGGCACAGCAGACCCCCGGTGCCTCAAATTAGGGAATAAGTGGGTAAGAAGATAAATGAATGAATGAATGAATATTTTTTTCAAACTCTGACTCATTGTCCTTACGTTATTTTTACATATCAGAAGAAATTTGCAATGACCACAAACTGTATGTGTATGATTGGTCAGTGTGGTTTGACGAACTGATGACGATTTTACCCAGAGGGTTATGGAATTGATTTTGGAAGAAACAAAAGCATCTGGTAACTGATGAAAAGGTTTTAGAACGTGAGAAACACTTTTTAAAAATTCAGAAAGTTAAAGTGATTTACAAGAAGATGATTGGACCACAGGACCAGTTTGTCGCAAGGTCAGATTCAGGACCAGTACAGGCCCACCAGCAGCTCACCAGTGCAGAAATGTCAAAAAAAATTGTGAAATTTAAAAATCTTTTAGATTGGTTATTCTAAATTGCCCATAGGATTGACCATGTGTGTGTGTGTGTGTGTGTGTGTGTGTGTGTGTGTGTGTGTGTGTGTGTGTGTGTGTGGTTGTTTGTCTATGTGTGTGGCCCTGCAATGGACTGGGGATCTGTCCAGTTATGTTAATGTTAGTCATCCCATGTGCTGGGATAGGCTCCAGCAGATCCCTGTAACCCTGAGTATGAATGAATTTAGATGCCTATATAGTGGAGTTTTTAGGTCAAAGGTGAAATCCATGAAATTGGTGGTGCAACAATATCTCCATATCCTTTCCAGTATCATTTGCTTTGATATCCCAGAATCAATGGCTTCACTTGTAAATGTGTGATTTTTATTTTCTGCTTAATTATAACGGATTATTACATTTGAAAATCAAACAAACGAGTAGTACTTTAATTGATAAATGTGATCTAAAACAGGTAGATATTAATAATATGCATTGTTGTGAATTAGAGTATTAATTAGAGGTTTTAAACTTTTTAATAAGTAATCTGTGTTTTCACAGAAAAATATCTGATTTGTGTTGAATTAAAAACCCTAAAAATACAGCAGGTCCACCAGACACAGAAACAGAAACATCACACAAGGATTAAAGCATCTAACTCTATTCATGTGAAAAGGAAAGAACATTTAATTAACCAGTTGTTCTAGCAGAGAAGAGAATGTGTTGTTCAAATTTAAGTAACGTGCTCTGTAAATCCAATAAAAAGTTTTCTTTCAATACTGACTCATCAAGATGGAGATGTAAAAAAATAAACCCTGATTCCATTAGAATCATCTTTAAACTGGCTCAAATCATGTTAACTAGTGCTGCAGATCGCAGTGGATCAATTAGATATTGCAAAATTAAATGTTAGTCATTTTATAACCACAGTGCAGCCACGGAGTGAAAAGTCTTACCAAAAGAACTTTATCCAACAGTAAATTGGGAATAAATCTGGAATAAGATGTTTCAAATCGCATGTATTTGTGATACTCAGGTGACCACCAACTTTTGGTTGTGACCCTCACTGTTAATTGTTAATGTTAAAACATTAGTTTTTTATATTTACTGCACTGCTATTCTAGGAAAATCAATGTATTTCTCCAGAGCCTCTAAAGACATATTTATCTTGTTTGGTGTTTAAGTGTGCATACCCTAAAAGCAGCCAGGATGATGCGGGTGACCTTCTCTTTAACAGATTCCTGCAGAATGTCGGAGAGGGCAGGAACCACGTTATAGCGACGCAACAGCTCACACAGCTGAGGACTGAAGGCGAGAAGCCAGACGCAGAAGATCATCTGGTATTGCAGCTGGAAGCCACACTTGTTACTCAGCACTGCAGTGATGCTGGAAGAAACACAGTATACTTGTAATGCATTCTTATTTTCTATACATCGATCTGCAGCGAACAACATACGGAAAGTTAAGTGAATGGAATGTTGAATGGGTGGACTGCAGTCTGAGAGGATGCAGATAAATTGAAATTGAGCTAAAAAGAAAGTGGAAAAATAATGTGGAAAAATGTGTTTAATGTTTAATTTCCTGCATTCCCACACAACAAAACTCAAAATGTATCATTCAATTATTTTAATTATTATTATAAGTCATGGTTCTGGGGTTCTGCTAGAGAAAGGCAGGATGAGTACACCCGTGACAGATCACAGAGCCACACACCCTCACTCACTGTTCTGGCAATCAACCTAAAGTAGATATTTTTTGGACTGTGGTAGAAAAGAAAACATAACTCCCCATAGAAAGATGCCTACTTGGGACTCGAACCTGGGACCTTTTGGCTGCGAGTTAACAACCCTGCTGCCCAGTGCAAATTATTTACATTTTTACTGTTGAGACTTACCAGTTTACTCCGTCTGCTTCCACCCAGGCGAATCTATACTCGTTCACTCTCAGCATCAGCTGCAGGCAGCCAGCCACACACTGAACATACTGAGAGCTCTGTGTGTGGGAAAAATATCACATATACACACACACACACACACACGCACACACACACACACACACACACACACACACACACACACACACACATGCACACAAAAATAGACAGACAGGAAAGAACAATCAGAAGATGAGCAGCATGAACTATCCACAAAAGCAGAGGAAATGAGATGTGAGAGAAGGTCATTCTGTGGAGAAGTTAGCAAAACAGAATCCTTTGGCATTTGTTAATGCACGTGCAAGACCCATCTTAAACATGCTAATAAAAAGAGAGAGAGAAAAAGAGAGAGAGAGAGACCATCTCACAATGCAGCAGAAACAAGACAGTGGCATCTGCAACCTGGTTAGTGGAGTCTGAGAGAAGAAATAAGATTCAATTAATCACTGCCAGAAAGAGAGATGATTAGAAAGAGAGAAAATAAGGGAGAGAGAGAAGCAGAGGAAAAAAGAAGACAGCGAGATTTGCGAAACAAAAGAGTTTGTGAAGGAGAGTAAATTAGAGGGCTTAGAGTTCATGAGTGCTGACAGGAAACTGAATTAGGGATGTACCAACTTGCATAATAGCAGCAGATAAAAGAATGACAGGAATAGAAAAAAAACTCTGCAACTTAAAAATCCTTTTTACTTAACCAGTTAAAGATTGGGGCCTTAATCTTCTGTCTTTAACATGCAGATCAGATGGAATTAAATGTTAAAAGCTCCTAAATGCACTCTGTGTGGTTTATTAAAATAAAACTAGTGCACATACAGTAGCTGTAGGGTTAGAGTAGGAAATTAATCTCAGGTGAATGAAAGACATACGCAGCTACGTCAGTTAATGCAGCACTCAGCAAAGATCCCCTTTCGGAAAGCTGATCAAGCCCTCTGTTCTATACTCACTTCACTGGGAGAGATGGTTCCTGTTCCTGTTTCTGCACCTGTACCATGTAGTTTCTAACAAAAGATTAAAGAAAAAAAGAAAAGTAAAGAAAAGTATGTGTGCGGAGATGATCGGGTGAATCCTTCACCAATCTAGCTTGTAACCCTGGTCATTATAGATCTGGTTGGACTCATCAATCAATCTGGAAAATTGTTTAGAAACCCATATGAATCTGATGGCCAAAACATTTGCCAATATAGTGTAGCTACTAAGTGAATCTGGACGAACAACAGATTTTCAGTCATGTTTGTCAGATTAATAAGAAGAAACTAGAATCCTCCAAAGGAAGTTTTGTTGACATAGCAACATGTCGGTTGTACTGCTCTTTATACACATGAACAAAATGTCTATAGTAGCCAAAATCCTAAACTGGGAACATTACACTGAATAAATCTGAACCAAATAAATCTGTATTAGCACAATAGAGTGAATTGCAATCAATATTATTAAAAGAATATGGAATGGAGTGGTAGAAGGAGAATGGGTTTATAATATAGATCCCCATTAGAAGTGTTCGGCTTTGGAGCACATAAATATGCACAATTTACATTATAATGCGCTCATTTCAATTGAGCCTTTAAATATCAATACTACTTCAATGTCCCTTCAAGGTACTTTGTTTACAATGAAACAACCTGACATCCTGGTAAGATCCAATAATCTGGATCCAATCAGGCAACATCTGCTGCTGAAGTATAAAATAATACATTCAGTTTTCTATTAAATGCTCTGATCATCAAAAAAAGCCCTTGCACACGCGCACACGCATTTTCCTTGTCACTCTGCAGAACAGAACAGGTTTAATACCTGGGAACTCAGCTGAGTCTTGATCCAGTTAAAGTAGTAGTTCAGGTCACTTCCTTCCATAAGATCTCGACCCCAGGCTGCCAGCTTGGCAATGATCCTTGCTGCCTAAGGAGAAAAACATAATTTAAAACCTCTACTCCCTAAACAACGCACTACCTCTATTTCCTAAACTCTACATTCCCTCTATATCTATACTTTATAGATACTCTATACTGCTTAAAGCCTACATTGCTTGTTATTCCCTAAACACTTTATTCTTTACATTCTCTAAAGCTCACATTTCTTCATATTCTCTAAATTCTTCATTCCATTAAAGAAATGCAGGGTTAATGTATCTGTGGCAACAAATTACAGTGGTAATAACCCAGAACAACTGATCAGCAAGTAACAGAGTAAAAGGGAAATAATTCCTTACCATATATACTATGTATGCATCGTTTATATACTATTCCAGTATTACTTATATGTGGAATGTCTGTTTAGTAATTTGCTTCATTATCTGGAAACTGAGAAAAGGGTTCCTATACCTATCTAAAGCTCAGGAAAGCACACAATAGACCCTGTTTTTCTCAGTGGATATAATGGCTCTCCTCTCGTTTCCCTCTGTCAAGTGTCTATGTAGCTCAGGAATAGAGCAGAGTCCAGGCTGCGTTCAGTTTAACTGTAACTGTAGCCTGTTAAAATGTAGCTTGATATTCCTGTCCATTCAGTAAAATTTACATAATTGAGCCATTCAAGCATACATGCAACAATTCATGCAGCCATTCACGGACAGTAAAGCAAAAATATCTTACTGATGCATGTCAATAGCCAAAAAATTATAACTACAGATTTTTGACTGCTGGTAGCGATTGTTTAGCAAGGGACTAGTTGTAGTGCTGGATTACACCAGTGTAAGCAAGGCTTAATACAGCACTACTGTATGCAAGTGTAAAATCAAAGCAATGGTCTCTAGAATATGAATTTCCTCTAAACTGCTGCTGGTATTACTCCTGACAAGGTAAAAGCAAGCACTAAGTGAAACACATAATAAAAAAAAATAACAGCTGTTGCTAAGTAACAGAAACAAATCTAATATGGAATTCTTTTTTGGATTTAGAAGCTTCTGCTATAACCTTTGTTGTGGACAGACACATCTTCATGCAGCAAACATGAACAATATGTCAAGTGACATAAAGTGAGTTAAAGTTTTTCTTCAATCAACCTCAGCTATCTGTACCTCCAATTCACTGCTTGATGTGCACACGACTTGACACTTGACACAAATGGTCAGAGACACCGCTGGTGCTTCCACTTTGCTTCCAATTCTATTTTTGCCTTGCCCTGGGGATTAAATTTTTACCAATGTTTACTTACTCCTTTGCACATGATTCCCTACAGAAAATAAACGGGTGTAAAATATTTGGTCTGGGAATGTTTGTTAATAAATTACTCAAAAGCTGAAGGAAGGCAACTAATGGTGTTACAGTGAGACATGAACTGTTAATTCGCTAAAAATATTTGAACAGCCACGCAACTCACGTCCACTGAATACCAATTATTCACACCTAAAATTGATTCCGCGTTGACTCTCAGTTTACGAACATGCTAGACTCGAATATGCCGTGTGAACAGACAGCAAACTACTCTAACTGCTTCTCCCTACCAAAATCCTAGTATGGTTCTGACGTTGGTTCCAATTATAACATCTCCAGCATGGCAAAGATATACTTTAAGGGTATACTCTACATTACCTTGATCTTGGCCACCTCCAGCTTATGAAATGTACACTCTCTAGTTACTATCTTTTGACAGGGACTTGAACCATACTTATAGCTGCATATGCATACGGTCCATTAGATGACATCATGGGACTCGGGCACTTAATTTAGCCTGCGATCTGCTGCACAAGTAAATGGTTGTATAGAAACACAACAAAGTCAAAACCATCCCTATCTTGACCAACTTAAGGTGGACCTCCATTATCTAGAGGAGGTTCTGGAGAAGGACACCACTGAAATCGTTCTAGGGCGCCCCTAGTCACACGACCCCACAATCATCTTCTCCTTTCGGCTGCTCCCGTTAGGGGTCACCACAGCGGATCGCTCTTCTCCACCCTACCCTGTCCGCTACATCTGCCGCTTTCACCCCAACTACCTGCATATCTTCCTTCACCACATCCATAAACCTCCTCGTCGGTCTTCCTCTTTTCCTCCTGCCCGGCACCTCCATCCTCAGCATTTTTCTACCAATATACTGCATGTCCCTCCTCTGCACATGTCCTAACCATCTCAACCTAGCCTCCCTTAAATTGTCTCCAAAACATCCTACATGTGTCATCCCTCTAATAAACTCATTTCTAATCCTGTCCATCCTCGTCAACCCCAATGAAAATCTCAACATGTTCAACTCTGCCACCTCTAGCTCCGCCTTCTGTCTTTTTGACAACGCCACTGTCTTTAAACCGTACAATATCGCTGGCCTCACTACAGTCCTACAAACCTTCCCATTCACTATTGCCGAAACTATAAAAAATCTCTCCTGCCACTCTTCTCCACCCGCTCCACCCTGCCTGAACTTTTCTTCACTTCTCTAAAGCACTCTCCATTACTTTGCACTGTTGACCGTAGGTACTTAAACTCTTCCACCTTCACTCTTCTCCCTGCAACCTCACCACTCCATTGCGTTCTCTCTCGTTCACACACATGTACTCAGTCTTACTCCTGCCGACTTCCATTCCCCTTCTCTCCAGCGCATACCTCCACCTTTCCAGATTCTTCTCAACCTGCTCTCTATCCTTACCACAAATAACAATATCAGCCGCAAACATCTGACCTCATCTATCAACCTATCCATCACCACTGCAAACAAGAAAGGACTCAGAGCCGATCCTTGATGCAATCCCACATTCACCACAACATTCCTACCGCACACCTCACTGCAGTCACACTGTCCTCATACATGTCCTGCACAACCCTCACATACTTCTCGGCTACACCTGACTTCCTCATACAATACCACAACTCCTCTCTTGGAACCCTGTCGTACGCTTTCTTCAGATTCACAAACACACAATGCAACTCCTTCTGGCCTTCTCTATACTTCATCATCAACATCCTCAAAGCAAAGATGGCATCTGTGGTACTCTTCCTTCGCATAAAACCATACTGTTGCTCACAGATGGGCACCTCTTCCCTCAGCCTGGCTTCCACTACTCATTCCCATAACTTCATGGTGTGACTCATCAACTTGATTCCCCTGTAGATACTGCACATTTCCCATATTCTTAAAAATCGGTACCAGAACACACTACCCCACAATCCTGGACCATATTACTTCCATTCTCCAATCACAATCACATTGGAACCATTCCTCACACACTTTCCTGGGCACTGGATATCCTGGATCAAATCTTGATGCTGCATGATCGCCCCTTGTGGTCCGGGATGTCCAATGACATCAGAAAGATGTAAGATGATTGGAAGTGTACAATATCGATGTCACCTTTTCACCAGAAAGCTGCTTCAACTGCCTAATTGTTGGTCCCTGCTCACACCTATGACATCATCACAGACACTTGCAGCCTGGTAGCATTAGACCGTTTCTTAAAGGTATGTCAGCTTATACCATTTAAGGGTCTTCCAACCACCATGGAAATTGTAGTGGTCCCTTTTCCATTAAGTATTTCAAAATGTTGCCCTATAAAAAGACATGCCCTACATGAAGGGCCTTTTCCCCTCTTTTTGGTGTGATTGTCAGCCATTGTTCTGGGTACCATTTCCAATCTAATGGGCAGACTAAAAAGAACATCCAAAAGCTATGATTAAACATTTGTATCTTCTGTAAAAAAAAAACTTCTAGATCTTCCCTCTAAAGGACTTACCAAACATCTCCTATTGTTCCTATTGTGTCAACAACTTTCTGACAACCCCTCCATAAATCACTGGTTCCAGGAGAGCAAGATGCAAATAGGTGGACACCGAAGAAACACCAACCCTAATATCCAGTCTGGGCAAGATGTTTGTATATCCACTCTAAATCTGCCAGATAAGAAGCTGAGTCTCAGATACATAGTTTCCTTCCTCATCCTGCTGCAAATCAAACTGGTCACATACAAACTTCCTCTTTAGACAATCCTCCCCACCATGGAATCTGACTTTTATAAGCCTTACCACTTCAGTCTCCATACATAGGAGCATTGGGAACACTGGGAAGTGTATGGCCCTTAAGAGAGATCGTGGAAGCTCAGACATAATAGACCCTAGTCTACTTACAAAATTCCATGCAGCCCAGCCAGAGTATCATGCAGGTGTAGAAACTCTCAGGAGTGGTTTGGTTTGGTTTGTTTTTTATAATGCCATGTTAGCTTCAATGGCTATTTTTTGGCAAAAATTAGAGTCTAGTTAGAAAAAAGTGTTGCTCAATGGATCAGGTTATACTGGTAACTGAGCATATTGTTGGCAAAAGCATCTTATAGAAGGTTTTT
>JAOTRA010000034.1:10869824-10880151 GCA_026260255.1 Pseudolaguvia tuberculata
TCACGGCAAACAAGTCGCCCCATTTGTCGCCTCTTACGATCAGCAAGGGGGTGCTAGGGACCTATTCTACCCCGGGTTCCCACAGGTGCTCTCAGGAGTGAAGCGTGGAGAGGCGGGAGGGACTGTCATAGTAAGACAAAATACCTCGCACAATCATACAGCCACTCAACTCACTTCTTCTTCTAAATACTAATTAGTCACACCTGTCAAGGACCACTGGAATGACTTAGATTAATGTCGGTGTCCTCAGCTTGAAACAGTTATAGGTATAGAATATTAGTTTCATTGAGACTTCCGGTTTTTATTTATTCACTTTTCCAATTATTCCAATAAATCTACAGAATCAAAGCATGAATCAGTATCATGAACAAAAGTGTAGCCAGGGGGTATTTTCAAAAACATACACAAAGCTGCAAAATATAAATTAAAATGAAAAATAGAACAGACTTTAGCTAACAGGATAAAGGTTAAAGAAACAAACCTTCTGCTCTTATTTACATTTAACCTTTAAAGTTAAATCAACACCGTCAGTAAGAGTACAGTGAGATCCCAAACATTCTGAGATAAAGGGTAGCTTTCTTTCATTTTACATTATTTTGTTCTGGTATTTTCAGTAAAAAATCTTTTTCCATGCCATGTTATGTTTCCCACCATTTCCTTATCACATTTCGTATCATACGCCTCAATCTTCATCTAATCAGTTACCCCGTCTGCATCCTTATCAAAGCATAAACTTTTTTCTATTTATAAACTTAATATCCAAGATATTTTGCAGTACTGATCATGAGTGACATAGTCTTATGAGGGAATAGTTGCAAGCTTATCTAAACCTTATCAGGTGGCACATTCTAAATTTTATATTTTGTGATTGCAGAAGATGTCTAACGTGTAGACTCGATCATTTTACTCACAGCAGTAAATTAAGGAAAATTAACTTTCAGCATTAAATTGCTATGGCGTTTGCTTTAATAACTTACCATGTGAACGGTAAAAAGGTCCTGGCGGTTCAGCATCGGCAGAAAATATGACCATGCTGTGTTTTTTGTCTTCTTCGCATAATCAAAGAAAATGTTGACACGTTGATGATTTTCCTGAGTTTAGGGGGAAGAAAGGCATTTCTTTAGGACGTGAGTGAAGAAAAGGTTTTACACTTATATAGAAGCCTAATGATGAACCTAATAACCTGTGGCTGAACGTTTAACAATGGTTGAAGTGGAATAATTTGTATGCTGACACTAAGCTTCCAAGACACTAAAGCTTAAAGTGTAAAGCTTGAATTGAATTGCACAGATTTTGCATCTGACAGTGATTGATGCAAAGCCAGTTGGATAAAATGATCAATTTTCAAGTATAATATAACAATATATTCTTAACTATCAGGTGCATGATTGTCTCATAGTTACATGATAATTACAGAAAAAAAATACGGACACAGAGAAAAGAGAATGTTGTTCGTTAGCCTAGTTTACTAAGAATAAATACACATGTGTATGAGGATTTAGCTTAAATGTCACATGCAACAAGATAATGTTTTTCATGAATATTAAGATATTCCTGTCCAGGTATATCTGTTAAATGCCCGGCCATATCACTGGTTTATTGAATAAGTGTATATACTATTGATCTCATTAAACATCATCATCATGAGCACTGGAATAATGATTTGCATGTTACATACCTGCAAAGTATCGTCAATCAGAGTTAGGATGTATTGAACTGTCTGTTCTTTTGATATATGAGCCATCAGGTTGAGAAATGTCTTTGCACACTGCAATAAAAAAATATATACACGTTAAAAATATTAAAGAAAATGATTTACAGTAGAATGAAATTATTCTATGCTTTAAAAAACAGACAACATTAGCAAGTTCTACTTGCTAAGTCAATCACAAAATTAAAAAAAACAAATCATTAACAAAAATTTATCTTAAATAGTTTTACTTATTTCCAAAAGATAATAGACAACAGATCGTATAAATTTGTACTGAAGTCAAACAAGGTCCCTTATTATTACCTACCTGGTGTCCTTCATTTGTAAGAATTGTCTGCTTTTGCTCAGAATGAGCGACTTCAAACTTCTTGATGAATTCACAGTCTTCTCCGGAGATCATTTGGCCCCTAAACAGATACATTTAAATAAATCCTCGTTATTAATCAAAGTTATTATGTGCATAAAAACATTGGTAGCGATCGATGTGGATCTACTTTATTTTCCTTGACTAATAAAGCAAATGAAGATATTTAATTTAATATGTATTGTTTATTACAAGAAAGATCTGGATGTTTTCCCACTGAAACCCTAAGACTGTTCTTGTATGATGACAAAGTTATTAAAACAAAATCTGCCTCTGTGGAGCTACCACTGGGTTCTGGTGGAATGTTCCAGGAAATTAGTCAGCCACTTTCTTACACATCCCATTGTAAGCTGAACAAAAGTGCACCAGATATCTAAGAACTTTCATTTCTAATCATTATTGAGCCCAGATCTAAAAATGGCAAGTATTTTGGTTAAAACGAAAACTGATTAATTGGCTTCTGATTTAAAAGAAGACATGAAACAGCAGTTAACAAGAAAAAAAAACAAACACACCAAACACCACTTCAGAATCAAATCCACTATACTGCCAAAAGTCATTGGTCATCTAAGCAGTACAACCACATGTGTTTTTAAACTTATACCAGATTGATTCCCATTTTTACTATTGAATGAAGCTTGTCTTCTAGTAAAACCTTCCAGTCCAATGTTGTGTTTGAATGTGAGCTATCTCTTCATTCAGCTCCAACAGTATTAGTGAGATCAGACACTAATGTCAGGTAAGGAGGTCTGGGGTGGAACAATCACCATTACAGTTCATCCCAAAGGGGTTCAGTGGTGATAAGATCAGGACTTTGTGTGGAACACTGGTGTTTTTTCACTCTAATAATAACCCAGTATATGATGATGGAGGTCAGGGGGTTTTGTGCTGAGGGTCATTGTCATGCTAGAACAGTGTTGGAGTCTCTTAGTTCCAATGAAGGAAAAATGTAATGTTACAACATACAACAAACATTCTAGACCAACTGTGGGCTTCCAGATTTGTAGTAACAGTTTGAAGAAGACCAATTTTTGTCAATATAGTGTGTACAGAACATAAAACACAAACCCATTGTGTTGCTCAAGTAAGTCAATATTAAATTGTTATGCTTACTTTAAATTTAATGTTAAGTTTTCTTTGTAACAAAAATAATGCTAGAGAGATCATGCCATGCACTGAGACTCTGTTACAGAGAGAAATAATCCAGTAGGGTTGTATTTTAAAACACGAATTGAAATTACAAATTATTTCAATTACAATCAAATTCCAAAGACAGTCCAATGGCTGTGGGTGAGTGCATGTTTAATGTAAACTCAGAGAAAAAAGTGAACTGTTGTCAGTTTTTGAAACGCTTTAACTAACTTCCTTTTTATTATTAACATTTATTCTATTACATAAAAGAAAAACCTAATAATAGTAAAATTAGTAACAGTATTGTGTAAAAAAAACCCAAAACAACTTTATGGCTGAAGATGGGGAGAGGTAGTAGTACAGGGGCTAAAGTGCTGGGTCTAATTCCCAGCACAACCAAGCTGCCACCGCTGGACTCCTGTATTGTATACAGGAGATAAATGTTTAGAGATAAAAGAGAAGCACACAAATGTCCAGTATGTCTCTACATGTTACAAAATTAACATTTCACTTCACGGGAATTAAGAAGCTCAAACACGATCCAGCAACTGTGCCCAAAGCTTCTGAGGTCCATAAACACCTGATGTGTTAAAGCTGATGTGAAACCTTCATTTACAGTCCTAACCTAAATTACACTACACATCTTTGGGAAAAACTGGAACAAATACTTCACAAACCGCTTAAAGGAAACACTATTAAATGATTTTAGCAGATGTGAAAGTCAAACTTGAAAATCTAAACTTTTTTTTTTTTTACTGTTTTTTTTAATTTTCATTTAAAATATTATGAACATGGTAATCATGATACTTATAGTATGAAAAGGAAGTACAAAATACTAGCAAACGCAAAACAGAAGAAATGACAATGTTTTATTATTAATAATAATAATAAAATTGAAAAACATCACTTTTTATGTTATTATAAAGATAATACCTTATTTATAATTAAACCTGTACTGTATTTTACATACTAAGGATTCAAATATACTCTTCTCACATACTCAGTTTTCCATACTATATATTATGGAATATTCACACTTCAAATAAAATTGGTCCGATTATCCCTAAACAAATGTCAGCTGTTCTAGTGTAACATCATGTTTCAGCTTACAAATCATGGTTCCAAGAGCTATAAAGCAATATCCAAATCATTCGATGTACCATGGATCAAAATAGTCATGTGCAAGTGGAGAAAAACGACAAAATATCAACCAACTGAAAAAAAAAACCCCCACTGTGGAATCATTGTTCAGGCTGGCTGTTCTCCACATGTGGACTATGGGCCAATATGGTAAGAAGTGTCTGGCTGACCTCTCAGCCATAATTATTATTTCGTGTCATAAGTGGTGCAAACTTTGGGGATTTTATTGATCAATTCTTTGTACTGACATTGAAGATGATCAGATGACGCTTTGAAATGGTTCTTCAGCGCATAGTTGATCAAGGATGATATTGTAGAGGTAAATGTATTTAATGTTAATTACTATATAATTGTCTTTTTTAATTAGTAATGTGTTAACATTAATAAGTAAGACCTTTTACATACGTACATATGTGGTATAATCAGCCATTATTAAAGATGTTAGATGTTCAACAATGACGTCAAACTATACATTTACAGCCTGTGACCAAAAACTCTAGTCTAACAAAAGCAGTAATCCCCACCCATTGAAAATGGGCCTTTTTCATTTTCATGTGTTCTCAGGTAGTGTTAACAGAAAGTTTGCAGCCAAAAGTTCATGTCTGAGTGTGTATGTGAAGCCGACAGTACATCGTGTCTGCAGCCAGACTCTATTGAATATAGCAGGTTTTAGATTAGAAAAAACGCTGTCTGGTTAAAAATATAACACCATGTGAAAAATGTGTGACAGTCTGCCAGAATGTTTTCTTCTTGTTTTTAAAAGAAAAACAGGACATCAAAAATACATAAAAATACATACATACAATACATAAAATACTCAAAGTGAAGCATAGAGATGGCAGCATTGTGCTTTTAGGGGTAATTTATTGTAAATAATAATAATAATAATAATAATAATAATAATAATAAAGTACTCGACAGACAAGTCAAACTTTTTTGCATTTGCTATTAATGCACAGTCCATACAGGTGTAAGGGATTGACGATAAAAGCATGACCGTGTGAGTTGGGAATATTTATTGATAACACAAACATGATGTAGAGCAAATACAGTTAGTTACAGCATTTAGCAGAAATATATGTCAGTCTTATCCAGAGCGACATATATTTTGTCTCTTTTTTACAACTGAGCTATTGTGGGTTAAGGGCCTTGCACAAGGGCCCCCAGTGGTTGCTTGGTGGAAGTGAGAACCCCAGTCTTTCTGGTACTAGTCCAACACCTTAACCACTAGGCTGCCACTTCCCAAAGAAAGCCACTTTTATTTTGTCACATAGATGATTACACACAGTACAACATATAGTGAAATGTTCTCTGCATATCCCCATCTTAGTAAGTTGGGGGTCAGCCATTGTACAGCGCCCCTGGAGCAGGAAGGGTTAAGGGGTTTGTCAAGGATCAAACAGTGGCGGACTTGAGCCCAGGTCTTCCTTGGCGGTGATGTGGCTTGAATCCAGGTCTTTCTGGTCTCCCAATCAACAACTTGGTACCTTAACCATTTGAGCCCCCACTGCCCCCCATACAATACATCGTAATTGTATCGTAATTGTAAAACACGGACAATGTAAACTAGGGTATTGTACTTGTGTTGAACTGTCAATTTAAAGTTCATGGGTTCATTTCCCAGCACCATCAAGCCACCGCTGTTGGATTCCTGAAGAAGGCCTTTATCCACTAAGTGCTCAGTTGCATAAAAGAAAAAAAAATAAGCCTCTCTGTATAAGGGTGTCTGCCAAATGCTGCAAATATTATTGTAATGTCAAAAGAAACCAAATACAAATGGAATATATTACCTAAAACAGAGGTGGAAAAAATGTTTTATAAGTCTAATATATCAGTTAACCAAGCTGAAACTATGAACTACCATTTGGTATGTATTTTTGATGTCAAGCCAATATGATGGAAAAACCATTATCTATAACAAATTAAAACTTTTATTTTACAGTCTACATTTAACAGTGTTTTCAAACCTCATGAGAAAAACAACTTCTATTAACAATAAACGACGACATGCTTCAGAAAATCACTTAATCAAATAATAATTTTTTTTAAATGGTTAATAATGTTTTATAAACCAGGTGATGTTGAGATTTTCATTGGATGGACATGCAGTATATTGGTAGAAGAATGCTGAGGATGAAGGTGCCGGGCACACATTGCCAAATTTGTAATAACATATTACTGTTCTGTTTTTTACCATCATCATCATCATCATCATCATCAAAGATCCATGGAATAGAGATTTTATATTTGAAAACATTTGCTGATTCTGGTCAAGAAAGTGATTGGCATAGTGGTATAGTGGGCTAAGGCGTCTGCATCATGTGGTTGCTTCTAGTCTAAACCACCCGTGTCTCTCCCCCAATAAAGAGAAAATGGACAAAAAAGGAAGTACAGCTTACCTTCTATTGTTACTATGGCTCAGTTTTAGTACCAATACACAAATTCAGCCTCCTATCAACCATTAATAATTTTTATTGTTGACAGCTGACCTTGCCAGAGGGACAATTATACAGTATATACACTGCCTGGTCAAAAAAAGCCACCAACTGGATGTAACCAAGCATAATATCTGGGGTTGGTCTGCAGTTGATGATGATGCCAGGATTCATAGGGCTCGAATTGTGAAAAAGTGATTCAGGGAGCAATGAGACATCATTTTCACACACGGATTGGCCACCAATGAGTCCAGATATGAACCCCATAGAGAATCTTTGGGATGTGATGGAGAAGGCTTTGAGCAACGTCTACCATTATCAATGCAAGATCCTGAATGGAAATAAATCTTGTGATATTGTAGAAGCTCATCGGAACAATACCACAGCGAAATTACAGCTAAAGGCGCTCCAACTACACACATGACTGGGCTATTCCAGTTTTTTATTTGTAAAAAAAAAATTTAACTCATGTATTATTTGTTATGCCACTTTGTGCTGGTCTTTCACATAACATTCCAATAAAATATATTTATGTTGGTGGTTATAATGTGAGAAAATGTGGGAAAGTTCATGAATGAGTATGAATACATTTGCAAGCCACTGTAGATATTAGTGTGTGACCTTTTTTAGGTGGTGACTGTTTTTTGGCCAGGCAGTGTATTATTCTGCATATGTACAATTGAAAGAAAAATTGTCCCTCAAAACAGACCAGCAAATGTATTGCAAATGCTACACCAGAGTCATTCAACCAAAGACTTCACAGCAGGATGAAAAAATTTGCATTTTATCAGTCTAGGAGTTCTAGTATGTCTTCCCAGAGGAACTTGATACACAATCAGGATTTCATTTGTAAAGTTGAGACCTACCCAGAAGACATTGATGTTGTAACTGCTGCCAAAGTCATTCCTATGAATTACTGCCCCAGGAGTGGGAGGGCTGTAGACTTATGCAACCAACAGTTTTGATTTTTATGTCCAATTAACCTTTGTGTCACTATGCAAACACACATTCAAATGTTAGACAGTTCATCCAAATCAGTATTATAAACGTCATGTAATACACTGTAAATCTTCCACTTCAACATGTAGCATGCATTTAAAAACACTTAATAAGCTTAATCAAATTTGATTGGACTTAATGGTCCCATGCAGCTACATAGACATTTAGGCTACACATTTTACTTGCATTAAATTATCCTTATTGTCCTGAATAATTAGGGCCATTTGAGAGGGTAAAAATGCCATCCGAGTTATTTTTTCAACATATAAAATTGTTAATGATGCCAGTGTATCCCAACAATAGCTGAACCCACAAAGAAACAAGATTTCAGGTTCTATGGGTTGCCATGTTAATCTAATCTACCTTCACAAATAGTAGGGCTGCCCATTTGACTTAAATTAGATCAGCAGTGACTGGTTGCTGAACGGTTATTATTATTAAATCCCGCCTCCTGCCCACTAAATGCGCACGATGACAAGCATGTTTCTGTCCTCTGACTGATAAGAATAAATTCTTCAGAATAAAGCCTAGCTACCAAAACTCATCTGTATTATTTGTAGAATTCTGTCTGTAGAATTACAATTTATACTCACACAATGGCTGTCGATGGAAGAGAAGTAAAAATTAATATCTCAGACAATTAAAAATACATATTTAAGGCAGACTTTTTCTGGAAAATTGTAATATTGGGTTTTTTTCCGGGGAAAAAAAAAACTTCTTTGATCATCCTATGAAATAAGAAAAAAAATTTCACAAGAGCGATGATTTAAATTAAAAGAAAAAGGTCTACAATACTTCAGTTCATCCACACCGAGCTCCTTGTCCTGCAGGACATATACACCAAGAGATTCTAGAAGGCTAAAAAGACTGTGAAAGACCTCAGCCATTCTAGCATCTGACTCTTTTCTTTGTTGTGTTCAGTAAAGTGTTTTTTTATCCCATAAGGCAATCTTCACCAAACATGCTTATCTATTTTATTTTTTGTACATTTTATTTCTTCCAATAATCATGTTGTGAAAATCATTCCACTTTGTGAATAAATATACATTTAATTATGTACTGAGCTGGAAAGCTGTTTTAATTAAATTTAAAGCCATTCCGGTTTCTATCAAATGTGTTTAGTGGGTTAAGGTTAAAGCCCGGTACAGGATCTCCCAAACTAACTTTAGAAACCACCACCCCCCTTTCATTAAACTCAGGTAATGCAAGCACAAATTATCTAACTATATGAACACAGTATTAAGCATACATAGTGTGTGTAGCCTCCAGCATGGGTAAAATGGTGGTAGCACAGTGGTTGTACAGAGTTTGAAAGATTGGGGTTTGATTTCCAGCACCACCAAGCTGCTATAGTTGGGCTCCTGAGGATTCCCATGAGACAAAAGCAGCAGGCAGACATTGTTCAGCAGCGGTTGGTGCCGTTTTTGGTAATATGACTTGATGACTGATTTGAAAAGGCACCACCACATGTATACATTAGTAATAATAGGCAACTGTTGCTTCCTCCATGATTTACACAATCTCCGGTTGGATCCAGTTAAAGTATTTAGAGGGGAATAATCTAGAACTGTTTTGTTTTCATTTAGGCAACGTGTGGAAAATTTGATGAATTATAGATTTCAAAAATCAACAATGCGCGCGCACACACACACAGACAGAAGGTCTTCTTGTCCTTTCGGCTGCTCCCGGTTGTGGTCACCACAGCGGATCGCTCTTCTTCACACCCCCCTGTCCCTCACCACATCCATAAACCTCTTCATTGGTCTTCCTCTTTTCCTCCTGCCCGTTACCTTCATCCTCAGCATTCTTCTACCAATATACTGCATGTCGCTCCTCTGCACATGTCCAAACTATCTCAACCTGTCCGCCCTCACCTTGTCTCCAAAACATCTGCCATCCCTCTAATAAACTAATTTCTAATCCGGTCAATCCTCGTTCCTCCCAATGAAAATATAACCATCTTTAACTCTGCCAGCTCCGTCTTCTGTCTTTCCTCCAACATTGCAGGTCTCAATACAGTCCTATAAATTTCCCTTTTCATTCATGCAGAGAAGGGAGGAAAGTGGTAGCCTAGTGGTTAAGGTATTGGACTAATACCAGAAAGACCTTGGTTCGTATCTCACCTCCACCAAGCAATCACTGTGGGTCCTTGAGCAAGGCCACAATTGCTCAGTGGTTAAAAAATAATAATAAAAAATAAAGAGACCAAATATAAATCGCTCTGGATAAGCGCGTTCGCCAAATGCCAAACTGTAACTGTAACTGCAGAGACTCACACATCACTTCTGCCACTCTTCCCCACCCTGTCTGAACTCTTTTCTTCACTTCTCTAATGCACTCTCCATTACTTTGCACTGGAGACTCCAGGCTGCAAGAAAAGACTCCAAGAAAGGGCTCAGAGCAGATCCTTGATGCACACAGACAGACAAGCAAAATGAGTCACAAGACACTGACTATCTTTTTGAATGAATAATTAGTTTAGTTCCTGTTTGTTGAGGAAATACTGAAGGTCCAGCTACCAAACACACCGCCTGTCACTGGTATTAT
>JAOTRA010000034.1:10880251-10893435 GCA_026260255.1 Pseudolaguvia tuberculata
TGTGTGTGTGTGTGTGTGTGTGTGTGTGTGTGTGTGTGTGTGTGTGTGTGTGTGTGTGTGTGTGTGTGTGTGAACTGAAGATCGTTGCTTATGGACCAAACGGCAGTGATCACTGAAAAAGAGCTCAGATCCTGCAGTTGGAGATGCGCCCCCACCTCCTTCCCCTCCACTCCCTCTTCTTCCTCCTCCTCCTCAATGGATACTCCGACAGCTTTGGCCATCATATATCAGAAATACAGAAATATAGGATTATCGTGGACAGTTTTATTGTCAGGAGAGGAATGAATGAATCAGATGGTGTAAATCCAGTACATAACTTCACTGGAGTAGATTGAGAGGAAAACATTTTTACTGATTTTATTATTTATTTTTAACACTAAAACATCTGAGCATTTTTGTAAACACACACACACACACACACACACACACACACACGCACGCACGCACGCACGCACGCACGCACGCACGCACGCACGCACGCACGCACACACACACACATCATCATCATCATCATCATCATCATCAGTCTTGCAATCAGGCACAGAATACAGAATATTGAAAAGTAACTTTGAATATTAATTAATTAAACATCAGTTAAAAAATGTGTTAATGTAGGAACAGGTTTAACATGTTCAGAGAATTACATGATTAGAAGCCAATAAATCTTTGATAATTAGTTATTAAATTATTCAGGATTTAGTAAATTATAATTAGGATACATATAGATTATTGCTATAATACAGTATATATTATATTAGACAAAAGTTTTTTTTTTCAGATTGATTCCCATTGTTACTATTGGATGAAGCTCCAGTCTTCTAGTAAGACCTTCCACAATCTTGTGCTTGAATGTGAGATTTCTCTTCATTCAGCAACAGTATTAGTGAGATATTAGTAATAGTATCAGCATTAGTGAGATCAGACACTAATGTCAGGTAAGGAGATCTGGGGTGGGTCAGTCACCATTCCAGTTCATCCCTAAAGGATCAGGACTTTGTGGGGAACACTGATGTTTTTGTCACTCTTAATAATAACCCAGCATGTGATAATGGAGGTCAGGAGTTTTGTGCTCAGGGTCATTGTCATGCTGGAACAGTGTTGGAGTCTCTTAGTTCCAGTGAAGGAAAAATGTAATGATACAACAAACAGCAAAACATTCTAGACCATACATGGGGCTACCAGAATTGTAGCCACAGAGGAACCACATATGGATCTGATGGTCAGGTGACCACCAACTTTTGGCAGTATAGTATAAATATTGCTTGACATAGAGGTTAAAATTATTTAATTAGTGTTGGTATTAAATGAGTTAGAGATTATAATATTATTATCTGTGTATTATTTCGGATGAATGGAAGTATATAAAAACAATTATGAAGAAAAACAGCAGTTCTGTAGAAACAGAAATGAATAGCAAATGATTGTAGGTTGTAAGATTTGTAACTAAAAAAATAATACAGAAAGTAATCGAGTTCATTATAAAATAATTGTGTGAGATTCCACATCTGTGTCTCCTTATTCTGTCGGAACACAGAACAGCAAAGAATTATAATAGTCTGAAGAAAGAATCCAAAAAAATACAACACAAAATCTGTTAAATGTTTTTCAGCTTATAAATTCTGACCTTAATTAAAATGACAGAAGTTACATAATTTTATTCTTTTATATTTGCATGCACATTTTATATTACAAAAGAATAGTACATATGATAATGGGGAAAATCTCAAGCATCAAACAGAAGGTGCCTCTTCTTTCTCCAGAAACAGAGGAGATATCACATACAGCTTTGTGGGGGAGTGCGGCATAAGACATGTTAGAACAGCTTTATTTATGGTCTGGTTGAAACATGTTTCTGCTCAAAGATTTGTCATCTTATGTATTAACATTAATTTCTATTAATCCAGTAATTTTTCTTCAAAAGGCTGTGGAAATAGTTCAACTCTTCTCCACTCTCGAGTTTCTGTAGATGTGCTGTAGATGCACATCTCGAAATTGTCCATGTCCTCATTATTGCATAACAAGCCACTGGTTTCATTTGTTAATTAAATAAGACTGTAGAGCAGTGTAAAGAGTGTGCTATGTTTGCTATGTGTCTTAATGATCTGGTGTCTTCTGCAGCACATGGGATCAGAGAGGATGGAGATGCGAAAGAGGCAGATGTCGGGGCAGCAGGAGCTGGTGGCTGGAGGCACAACGACTGGGTCGACGCCAGCCCAACACGAGCAGGCTGGTCAGGGCGAGCGAGTATCAAATGCCTGCTGTTTCTGCTGGTGCTGCTGCTGTAGCTGCTCATGGTACGAGGGTTTTTTCATTCCTTTACCCAGAACCTCATCTGCACATTGACCGAGAGTTTAGCTTGAGTCATTATTAAAATTTCAATGAGGTGAGTCATTTCTTTTTTGTACAGCCTCATTGGTCATGTGGGCTTTATGCTTTATGAGGTATTATTATTATTATTATTATTATTATTATTATTTTATTTATGTAAGGCGGCGAACTGGGCTCTGCCCCTCGCGCATCGTCAACAGACAAGGCTCCACCCCCACGCTGCATGGGTCGTCAAAGTACATGTTTGGCGTCGTCGTCCTGGCAACTAGGTTACCAGGGCGATGACGCAATATTTAAGGTGACGCGCCGGTAAGCGCAGGTGTGGGTGATTGTCAATGTACGGCGTGTTTAAGGACTTTGGGACTTTTGTGACTTTGGGACGATCTGCTGATTTATGTGTCTAGGTTCTCGTTTGGTTTATAGTGTCACCGTGCGTCGTATTTGTCTTTGTGTATTCGTGTTTTGTTTATTTTGCTATGTGTTCACTGTATATAAATATCTCACCCCTTCACTTCAAATAAACAGCACTCTTCACCGCATCTGCATCTATGGATCCGGCTCTCTTCTTCGCACTCACAGCATCGTTACAGCCATTACAGAATCAGCCACCTTCTACGGATCCAGCGGGGAGAAATAATGTGATGGACTGTTTCCTCAAGTCGTTTAGACCGGAATTTTTGTCGGCACGTCTAGCCTCGCTAGCACTAGCATTCAGTGCTACCGAGGCTAACCAGCTCATCGCCGCTATCCGGCTGCACACTCTAGCATGCAATCGCTAACCGGAAAAGCAAACCTCTTAGCACGAGTGTTAGCACCCATGGGTAAACACCTAAAGCCACCGAATAAATTCAACGGCAAGCCGGAACGATGTCTGCCATTAGTTGCAAAGTGTTGCAGTTATTTTTCACGTGCTCGTCTGTTCCTCTCGGAAAGAACTGAATGCGAGGTTTTTTTTGCTGCTACTGAGCGACGAGGCATTACTGGCAATAGTGACGGTATGGGATGTGTACTGGCAACAACCCGTGGATATTATGCGCTTCCTGCATTGGGTTTCTGAGACCTTTTCTGGACCTACAGAGCCCTCTGTGTCTGCATCAGAGCCCTCTGTGTCTGCATCAGAACCCTCTGTGTTTTCACCAGGCTGCATGGAGGACACCTACTCCATGCAGAGAGGTTCACATCTCGCCTGTCCTGCTCGACGATTGCTACAGTGGTCCTGTCGAGGTGATAGAGGCTACCCCACGGCTGCGACCCCACCTGCTGTCACATGTACTGGACGTGCAGCTGGGGCCCTGTAAGCGAACTGGATTGTTCGGTCCAGTGAGGGATCTCAATCGGCTGGGTTCGTCTTCTCCAGGGCCCTCTGCATCTTCATCTTCGTCTTCATCTTCTTCTTCATCTTCATCTGAGCCCTCAACAGCGTCTGCATCTGAGCCCTTCTCAGCATCTGCACCAGAACCTTTGTTTGTGTTTTATTTTGAGTCCACTTTGCGTTCTTTTGAGTCCCTCTCTGTCCCTTCAGGGTCCCTCTCTGTCCATTCAGGGTCCCTCTCTGTTCCTTCAGGGTCCCTTTCTGTCCCTTCAGAGTCTCCTTTGGTCCCCTCAGAGTTTCCTGTGGCCCCTTTGGCCCTTTTAGATTTTCCTGTGGCCCTTTCGGCCATTTCAGAGTTTCCTGAGGCCCCTACAGCCTTCAAAGTTTTCTCAAACCACTACGACCCTTCCAGAGTTTTCTCAGGCACCTACGGCCCTTTCAGAGTTTTCTCAGGCCCCTACGGACCTTCCAAAGTTTTCTCAGGCCCCCTACGACCCTTCCAGAGTTTTCTCAGGCCCCTACGGCCTTTCCAGAGTTTTATCCAGTCCCTTCGGTCCCTTCGGTCCTTATAGAGGTCCCTCTGGCCTCTTTGGTCCCTATAGAGGTCTCTCCGGCCCCTTTGGCCCCTTTAGAGGTCCCTCCGGCCCCTTCGGTCCATTTAGAGGTCCCTCCGGCCCCTTCGGTCCCTTTAGAGGCCCCTTTCATCCCTTTAAAGGTTTCTCCGGCCCCTTCGGTCCCTTTAGAGGTCCCTTCGGCCCCTTTGGTCTCTTTAGAGGTCCCTCTGGCCCCTTCGGTCCTTATAAAGGTCCCTCAGGCCCCTATAGAGGTTTCTCCAGCCCCTTCAGTCCCTATAAAGGTCCCTCTGGCCCCTTCGGTCCCTATAGAAATCCCTCCAGCCCCTACAGTCCCTTTAGAGGTTCCTCCGGCCCCTTTGGTCCCTTTAGAGGTCCTTCTGGCCCCTTCGGTCCCTTTATAGGTCCCTTTGGCCCCTTCGGTCCCTTTAGAGGTCCCTCTGGTCCCTTCAGTGGTCATTCTGGTCCCTTTAGAGGTCCCTCTCACCCCTTCGATTCCTCCTGGGTCCCCTCCGGTCACTCTAGGTTTCCCTTCGTGGCCTTCAGGCATCTCTCAGTGGCCTTCAGGTTCCCCTGCGCGGTCCTTAGAATCCACTACGTCACGGCCCAAGTTACTCGCGGGCGAGACTAAAGACCCGCATCTCATCCTCATCATGGCTTGGAAGCCTCGCCCAGATCACACCCCTCTCCTTTTATGGAATATACATGGTCCTGGACCCCCTGCTATTCCTTTTGCACAGGTGGCAGACCGCGAGGTGTTTTGGGTTTTCTTTTGGGGTCTTTTCTTTTTCCTTTTGTTTTTTGTTTTTCCTTGGGGTTGCACCTTGGAGGACTCCAGGAGGCGTCCTGTAGAGGGTGGGTTATGTAAGGTGGGCGAAGTGGGCTCCGCCCCTCGCGCATCGTCGTCAGACAAGGCTCTGCCCCCCACGCTGCATCGGCCATCAAAACATTACGGACATGTTTGGCGTCATCGCCCTGGTAACAATATTTAAGGTGACGCGCCGGAAAGCGCAGGTGTGGGTGATTGTCAATGTACGACTTTTGGGACTTTGGGACAATCTGTGGATTTATGTGTCTAGGTTCTCGTTTGGTTTATATTGTCACCGTGCATCTTATTCGTCTTCGTGTATTTGTGTTTTGTTTATTTTGCTACGTGTTCACTGTATATAAATATCTCACCCCTTCACTTCAAATAAACAGCACTCTTCACCGCATCTATGGATCCGGCTTTCTTCTCCGCACTCACAGCATCGTTACAGCCGTTACAATTTATTATTATTATTATTTATTTATTAATTTTTTTTATTATTATACTCTAAATAAGATCTAAAGTTGATGTAAGTTTTATGGGCAGTTTTCATTGTGTGATGTTTCTGTTGGATCATGATGTGCTTAATACTTTGCAGTCTCACTGTTAGGAATGAAGACAGACAGGGGAGGAACCGGAAAGCCTCACATGATATCAAAGCTGAGGACGTTGGTGATTGTGTGGAGAGGTAGGTTATTGCATGTTAACACCCCCCTTCCCCATATTTCATTAGTAATATAAAGATAATGATTTTATTCCTTCACTGCGCTAGACATTAGGTCGATTAGTGATTATAAATTGCCCACAGGAGTGAATGTGTGTGTGAATGGATGTTTGTCTATGTGAGGCCCTGTGATGGACTGGCAAACTCTCCAGGGTGTACCCCTGCTCTTGCCCTATGTGAGCTGGGATAGGCACCAGTAGACCCATGTGACCTTGAATTAGGGAATAAGAAGATGAATGAATGAATGAATGAATGAATGAATGAATGAATGAATGAATGAATGAATGAACTTTGTGTCTGTTAGTAGGAACATTTTGGGTAAAGTCACTAACTGCAAGTCAAACACATTAAAGTAGAAAAACATTAAAGTATCTGTATCACAGAATCAGTGACATCATTTTCCATTAAAAGTATTGACTATGCTCCAGCAAACCCCTGTGACCCTAAATGAGTTAATAAGCGAGTTAGTGAATGAATGAATGAATGAATGAATGAATGAATGAATGAATGAATGAATGAATCTTACAAAATGTAGAAATCATGAAATTAAATCAGGATTCTTGACATTCTGCTTTGTTTTGTAAAGTTTATTTTACAGGATATTTATATATAGGCAGTCCTGAGGGCCTAAACAACTCCAATATTTTGTATTTTAATGTCCTTTAAGACCTTTAAAATGCTATAAACTTCTCTAATTGGTCATTAGGTGACTCACTATGCCAACGTGTTTTTTTTCTTCTCTGACACTTTGCCCCCTCTCCCTCCCCTTTCCTTAACTTTATTTTTGCAGTCCGAATCCCACTATGGAGGAAGTGTGCTCATGGGGGCAATCCTTTGATAAGCTAATGCGCTGCTCTGTTGGACGTTGTGCTTTCCGGCAGTTTCTGCGTACCGAGTTCAGTGAGGAGAACCTGCTCTTCTGGCTAGCATGTGAAGAGTTCAGCAAGGAGACCAACAAGAACCTGATCAAGGAGAAGGCACGCCTAATATATGAGGACTACATTTCTATCCTTTCACCCAAAGAGGTGTGTGCTGTTATGTGAGTGTGTGAATGTTTGTCTGTTCGGCACAGGTCATTCTGGTGACATAACAAAAAGGGTTTCATCTCATAATTTGCAGTGCATATAAATGAGACTCATCGCTGTGATGTTGTTGTTCTTATTATAAGTGACCTACAAATGATGTAACACTGTTAGAGTGTGAAAGTTAATATAGTCAGAATATAAAGTACGCTAGCTATATCGCTCTAAAAACCTCAGACCTCATCCACAAGTCCAGAACTGATGGCACACACATTTACTTTCACTAGAACACAGTGACGGCCAACGCATATGACCCAAATTTACTCAATTAATTGATCACTATCACCTCTTAATACCACCACCATCACCTCTTGATACCACCTCCATCACCTCTTGATACCACCACTATACCATCTTAATACCACCACTATTGCTTCTTAATATCACCAGTATCACCTCTTAATACCACCACTATCACCTGTTAATGTTTATGTAGGTAACAGCAAGTAAATCAAACTTTTACGAATTGCGACCTCCAAGTGCAAACGAGGAAACAGACATACAGATGTTTAGACTTTAGAAAACAAAAACGATAATCATCAGAAAACTAACAGCATGCATATCTAAACACATTTAAATTTACAAGAACTCATTTCACTGTTAACAATAATCCATGTCATGTTTCTCTTCCTTAAATAATGCATGCTCAGAAGTCTGTGCTTTGGGTAACGACGCATCACAATATGGGAGGGACGTAGTCAGGATCCTTACACAAACACACTGCATTAAAGGGAGACATTTCATGCATTGAGGATGAGAAACATTTTAGTGTTAAAACTCCAAACCTCTACACTGCCACCAGAAAAGAAATGAAAGAGTAAAGAATAAAATTTTTGACACATATATGATTATACAGTACACAACATATAGTGAAATGTTTTTCTTCACATATCCCCATCTTAGTAAGTTGGGGGTCAGAGCGCAGCATCAGCAGTAGTACAGTGCCTATGGAGCAGGAAAGGTTAAGTGTCTTGCTCAAAGACCCAACAGGCATTCCTTGGCAGTGGTGGGGCTTGAACCCAGGTCTACCTGGTCTACCCATCAACAAACCGGCACCTTAACCATTGAGCCACCACTGTGACACGGTAACACCACTGTCCACTGTACCACCGACATCACCGGGAACAGTCATATATGTCGTATAACATCAAAATTTTATCCATTTATTTTGCCTGATATGAAGTTAATTTATGCTTTTCAGGCTACGGGAGGAAGGCCGTAAGCAAGACCCTTAACCCAATATTGCTCAGTTTTAAAAAAGAGACCAAATGTAAGTCGCTCTAGACAAGAGCGTCTGCCAAATGCCTAACTGTAACTGTTAAAGAAATAGTCTTTAATAATATTATCTGGTTTAAAATCAAATCTGGTTGTAAGGGCCCGAATGCAGGAGGGAGAAGAGTGTTTGTTGTCATTTACAATGCTGTGTGCCTTGCGGATGCAGAGTGTGGTGTACATGTAGAGGAATAAAGGAAAGATTGACTCTGATGATATTTTCAGCTGTCCTCACTATCCTCTGCAGGGACTTGCATTCCAAGATGGTGCAATTGCCAAACCAGGAAGTGATGCAGCTGCACAGAACTCCCTCTATAGAACATGGTGAGGATGGGGGGTGGGAGGTGTACTTTCCTCCGCTTCCTCAGAAAGTAGAGACGCTGTTAGGCTCTCTTGGTGATGGAGTTGGTGTTGAGTGACCAGCTTAGGTTCAACCTGGAGGTGGGATTCGAACCCTGGTCTTTTTGGTATTAGTCCAACACCTTAACCACTAGGCTACCACAAGATGATGTGGTTTGAGCTGTGCATTGCTGCACAGTCGTGGGTCAAGGTGAACAGCAGTGGACTGAGCACACAGCCCTGTGGAGCTCTTGTGTTCAGTGTGGTGGTACTGGAGGTGATGTTCCCGATCTGGACTGACTGCGGTCTCCCAGTCAGGAAATCCAGGATCCAGTTGCAGAGGGAGGTGATTATGCCCAGCGTGCTCAGCTTTTGAATCAGCTACTGAAGCATGATTGTGTTGAAAGCTGAACTGAGGTGTATGAACAACAATCGTACATAAGTATCTTTATTTTCTGTGATAGTGGAAGGTGAAGGGTGGTGGTGATGTAGTGCTGTTGGGACGATACGCAAACTGCAGTGGTTCCAGTGATGACGGCAATAGGTTCTTTATGTGCCTCATGACAAACCTTCATGATGATGTGTGAGAGTGCAACAGGACGGTAATCATTGAAGCAGGATACTGTCGATTGTTTTGGTACAGGGACAATGGTGGTGGTTTTTAGACAGGATGGAACGACAGTGCTGCTCAGGGAGATGTTGAATATGTCTGTAAAGACATCTGCCAGCTGATCTGCACACTCCCTAAGGACTCTATCAGGAATGTTGTCTGGACCAGCAGCTTTACGTGGGTTCACTCCACACAGAGTTTCCCTTTCATCGGCTATAGTGAGACAGAGCAGTTGGTCAGTATGAGGAGGGATGGTCTTCCTCTCTGAGACTACAAATTACAAATTATGATAGTAAGAATCTTCAGCATCTTTTCATAAATGTAAGCAACTGATCGATTTTAATGGTTTCTCACATCCACATACTGGAAGCAGTAGAGAAACACACGGAAAGAGAAAAAACTATTGGAATAAATTAACACAATTTAATATAACCAATATTACAATTTAAGTTGTAATTGTAGGTCAGTGTTTAGACCACCAGAGAAGAACTGACTGACCCCCCCACTGCACATCGCTGATAAGAACTTCTAACTATAACAAATTGTTTTCAAGTGACATGCCATATGAGTTTAGGAGTAAATGAATATCAGCTAATAACAGCAGTGATGTGGCGAGGCGGTCATGCAGTGATGCGGTGATGTTACCATCTGCAAATCAGCAGTAATACGTTACACAGCCAAAAATTTGTGGACCAGTACATTCATATAAATGTTGCCACAAAGATAAAAGCATCCATTTGTCTTGAATGACCTCGTAGCATTATTTAATGCTATTTTTAATCAACATCTCAAATGGGCACGGAATTTGGCTCTAGGGACATTGAATGTTACCTCGCTGGGAGGGAAAGAGCCTGAGCTTGTGCGGGAGGTAGAAAGGTACCAACAAGATATAGTTGGGCTTTCTTCTACACACAGTTTGGGCTCTGGAACCCAACTTCTTGAGAGAGGCTGAACTCTCCACTACTCTGGAGTTGCCCACGGTGAGAGGCGGCGGACTGGTGTGGGCGTGCTCCTAGCCCCCAGCTTAGCCGGCATGTGTTGAAGTTCACACCAGTGAATTTGAAGTGAACGAGAGGGTTGCTTCCCTGCGCCTTCGGGTTGGGGAAAGTTTTCTCACTGTTGTTTGTGCCTATGGGCCAAAAGGCAATGCAGAATACCTGGCCTTCTTAGGATCTATAGAAAGAGTGCTGGAAAGTACTCCGACTGGGGACTATGTCATTCTACTTGTAGACTCCAATGCTCACGTGGGCAATGACAGTGATACCTGGAGGGGAGTGATTGGGAGACACAGCCCCCCCCCAATCTGAACTCGAGTGGTGTTCTGTTGTTGGACTTCTGTGCTAGTCACAGTTTGTCCATAACAAACACCATGTTTTAGCATAAGGGTGTCCATCAGTGCACATGGCACCAGGACACCCAAGGTCGAAGGTCTATGATCGACCGGATACCGAGGGAGGCTGGAAATATTGAGTCTGAGTGGACCATGTTCTCCACCTCCATTGTTGATGCAGCTGCCTTGAGCTGTGGTCTTAAGGTCTCTGCTGCCTGTCGAGGCGGCAACCCCCAAACCCGGTGGTGGAAGCCGGAAGTAAGGGATGCCGTCAGGCTGAAAAAGTTGGTTGGCTTGTGGGACCCCTGAAACAGCTGAAGGTTACCGGCAGGCCAAACAGACTGCAGCAAGAGCAGTTGCAGAGGCAAAAACTCGGGACTGGGAGGAGTTCGATGAGGCCATGGAGAATGACTATCGATCAGCCTCAAAGAGATTCTGGCAAACTGTCCAACGACTCAGGAGGGGAAAGCGGTGCTCCGCCAACACTGTTTACACTGTTTGCTGGTGGAGATCTGCTGACTTCAACTGGGGACATTGTTGCACGGTGGAAGGAATACTTTGAGAATGTCCTCAATAACATAAATACCACCACCATGTCTTCCTTTGAGGAAGCAGAGACGGGGGGCTCGGATGTGGACCTCATCCATCACCCAAGCTGAAGTCACTGAGGTAGTCAAAAAGCTTCTTGGTGGCAAGGCACCAGGGGTGGATGAAGTTTGTCCAGAGTACCTCAAGTCTGTGGATGTTGTAGGGCTGTCTTGCCTGACATGCCTCTGCAGCATTGCGTGGCGGCTGGGTGCCGCTAGACTGGCAGACCGGTGTGGTGGTCCCACTTTTTAAGAAAGGGTACCGGAGGATGTGTTCCAACTACAGGGGGATCACACTCCTGAGCCTCCCTGGGAAAATCTATGCCAGGGTACTGGAGAGGAGTCAGGCGCATTTCTAGGCGCAGCCAGGGTCAGGATGGAGTCAGGTTTCGGAACCACAGGATTTCATCTCTGCTTTTTGCAAATGATGTTGTACTGTTGGCTCCATCAAGCCAGGACCTTCAGCGTGCACTGGGGTGGTTTGCTGCCGAGTGTGAAGCAGCCGGGATGAGAATCAGCACCTCCAAATCAGAGACCATGGTTCTCAGTCGGAAAAGGATGGTTTGCCCTCTTCAGGTTGGTGGTGTGAGCTTGCCTCAAGTGGAGGAGTTTAAGTATCTCAGGATCCTGTTTACAAGTGAGGGAAGAATGGAGCAAGAGATTGACAGGAGGATTGGTGCATCTTCTATAGTAATGCGGTAAATGTACCGATCAGTCGTGGTGAAGAAAGAGCTGAGCTGCAAAGCAAAGCTCTCGATTTACCAGTCAATCTACGCTCCTACTCTCACCTATGGTCTTGAGCTTTGGGTCATGACCGAAAGGATAAGATCCCGGATACATGAGTTTCCTCCACCATGCGGAGGAAAATGAGTTTCCTCCGCATGGTGGCTGGGCGCTCCCTTAGAGATAGGGTGAGGAGCTCGGTCATCCGGGAGGAGCTCAGAGTAGAGCCACAGCTCCTCCGCATCAAGAGAAGCCAGCTAAGGGGAGTTGGGCATCTGTCACTGATGCCTCCCGGACGCCTCCCATGAGAGGTGTCTCGGGCATGTCCCACTGGGAGGAGGCCCAGAGGAAGATCCCGGACTCACTGGAGGGACAATGTCTCTCGGCTGGCATGGGAATGCCTTGGTCTGGGGCAGTGTCTGGGGAGAGGGATGTCTGGGCATCCCTGCTTGGACTGCTGCCCCGGCGACCCGGTCCCAGATAAGCGGTTAGAAGATGAGATGAGATCTCAAGTGATAAGAGCTCAGCAGGACCTATAGATGTCATCCCAGACCATCCTATCTATCTATCTATCTATCTATCTATCTATCTATCTATCTATCTATCTATCTATCTATCTATCTATCTATCTAACCGTCTCTCTGTCTGTCTGTCTCTCTGTCTGTCTGTCTGTCTATCTGTTTGTGTGTCTGTCTGTCACTCTGTCTCTCTGTCTGTCTATCTAATAACATTAACTGATTTTTCAGGTGAGCCTGGATTCACGTGTTCGGGAGGTAATAAACAAGAACATGCTGGAGCCCACGTCTCACACGTTTGATGATGCCCAGCTCCAGATTTACACATTAATGCAAAGAGACTCGTACCCACGCTTCATGAACTCCCCTGTCTACAAAAACCTTCTGAAGAGCGTTTCAGAGCAATGTCCTGAATCCTAAATCTATGTGATCCCACTTGAATTCTCAGTTTCTCAGCTTCATTTCTGGTTCCATTTACCTGGAGTGGTTTAATGAGCTTACAGTGGGGTTCTCCCTGTGATTCCACTACATTCAAGATCTGTACCTGGAAAGGTTACTCAGGTCTCCCGGTCACTGGAATTTTCAAACCATGTCTCAAATCATTTGAGATCTCAATCAAACTATAAATCATCATAGCAAGAATCTCCAAAGGACCATCAGCACCTTTTCATAAATGTTAGCAACTGATCGATTTTAAGGGTGTTTTTGATTTATTGTTTTAATGGGGTTTTTATTATTATTTATTTATTCTAAAATATGATCTGATGCCCAGAATGGACCACTTACACTATTTACATCCAATGTATTTAGGACATTTTGCTGACTTAAAATAGAATCTGTAGCTGGTTTCATGGAAGCGATCTATATTATCACAAAGTGTTTTAATTGAAAAAAGCCCTACTATAAATTGAATAGATAGATAGATAGATAGATAGATAGATAGATAGATAGATAGATAGATAGATAGATAGATAGATAGATA
>JAOTRA010000034.1:10911737-10928036 GCA_026260255.1 Pseudolaguvia tuberculata
GTGTGTGTGTGTGTGTGTGTGTGTGTGTGTGTGTGTGTGTGTGTGTGTGTGTGTGTGTGTGTGTGTGTGAACTGGTGACCTGTCCAGATTGTACCTCTCCTGCCCCTGGCCAGTCAGAGATGTGGGATGGGCGCCAACAGACCCTGTCACCCTAAATTATGGGATATTCGGGTTCTTCTCCGAGTTATCTGATGTTTTGATATTTTTCTCAGTTCACGCTGAATTCTCAAATCAGTCTTGCTCAATGTTTTTTTTTGCATTCACTCTGGAAAGCCCTCACTGCAGCCATACCACCTTTTCCTCTATTCTTTTTCTTTGTGGCTCTATTGACCCCTAGCAGTGCTGAGCTGGACTCTCTGTCTTTCACTCCCTCTTTCTTTCTCCTCCTTTTTGTGACCTGTCATAGCTCACTGTTCTTTCTAGAATCATTCTTTATTCTCCTCCTCCTTCTCCTTTTTTTCTCTCTCTCTTTCGGCCACTAAATGATCTTCTAACAGAATATAGTTTTAACTGCAGTTGTTGGTATTTTTGATTATACTGAAAGCAAATAAACACAACAACAAATAAGACTTTTGTCTTGTAAATATTATAAAAGTCCTGGAATCAGACTGAGATCAGTCGGAACTGTTGGAGTATTTGTTTATTTATATGATCAGATTTTTTTACAGATGTGTTTACAGAGCTGCTTTCAGAGGTTGTTGCAGCTTTCTCTCCAAACAGTTCATCTATTCTGAACAGACAGTAGCTATTCATTCATTCATTCATTCATTCATTTTCTTACCCGCTTATTCCCAAATCCGGTTTCACGGGGGTCTACTGCGCCTATCCCAGCACACATAGGGCAAGAGGTGGGGGTACACCCTGGATGGGTCGCCAGTCCATCTCAGGGCCACACATAGACAAACAACCATTCACACACACATTCACTCCTATGGACAATTTACAATCACCATTACACCTAATATGCATGTTTTTGGACTGTGGGAGGAAACCAAAGCACCCGGAGGAAACCCACACAAGCGCGGGGAGAACATGCAAACTCCGCACAGAAAAATCCCGGCGCGGGATTCGAACCCGGGACCTTCTTGTTGTGAGGCGACTTTGCTATCTACTACGCCACCGCGCCGCCCAGATGTGTTATTTCTCTAAATGATTTCACTATTACTTCTCTTCACACAGTAATGTGGCTCCATGTGGCTTTTATCTTTATGGAAATGTGGTCCTTAAATAACAATGATTTTCTGCTGACCACATGCCGACTCTCAGCAGGCCAAAGCTTTTAGTTTATCGCCACTTACATTGTTGATAATAATGTTATTTCTTTGTGTAGAAGAAGTCACCAAAAGACTTAATGAGTTTAATATATACAGCAGTTTTACTGTTGATCCGAATCTGAGGTCCAGATCAGATTATTGATTGATTCATTCATTCATTCATTCATTCATTCATTCATATTCTTACTCGCTTTATTTCCTAATTTGGGTTCACGAGGGTCTGCTAGCTCACATAGGGCGAGAGGAAAGGGTACACCCTGGACGGTTCACCAAGGCAACACATAGACAAACAACCACTCACACATGCATTCACTCCTATGGACAATTTAGACTCACCAATCAAGCTAATCTGCATGTTTTTGTTCAATGGGAGGAAACCGGAGTACCCAGAGTAAACCCACGCAAGCGCGGGGAGAACATGCAAACTCTGCACAGAATGATCCCCGGCCTGGTAATCAAACCTGGGACCTTTTTGTTGTGAGTCGATCGTACTAACTGCTATGCCACAGACAATTTGGCGCTTTTTCTGTCTTTAAATTTTTATTGAAGACCAAAAACGACTTTTTAATTAAGTCCAGGGCTTTAAGTGAAATTGCTGGTATCTCTGTCCAAGCAGACGGTTTGTGTAACAATTGTCCACTGCATAACTGCTGATTAAGGCTTAACTTTGGGGACAAACACTTCACAGACATATTACCATATGTACTTTTGTCTTCTGCGAATGAGAGCCCAGACTGAAGGACAAATCAATAGACTATTCTACAACCTGACAATAAGCTAGTATTTAACCTCTCAATATCTCCAGTGTCCAAAGATAATAGTCCAATAATCAGAGGTAGAGACTTATCTTCTAATCCAGAACCAAAAGTCTTATAGAAAGAGAGCTTTTTGATTTTATTGTATAATCAGTTAATAACACATTTTGTTCTATTAAATTCATGAGATGATTCTATTAATGTACATTTCATTAAACACCAAATTGGACATTTTTTTCAGTTCTGCTGATGAAAAGTTTCGCTGGACCAACCAAGGTACAGTCAACTTTCTTTGCTTTCTTTAAATACATACAAATCGCTGCATTCAGCTGTTGCTAGTTTTCCTGATACACACACACACACACACACACAAACACACCCATACACACACACACACACACACACACACACACACACACACACACACACACACACACACACACACTAGAGATAACTAGTCATCTGACACTTAATGAATGTCATGTGCAAGAAAAGTAAGTGGTTAGCACAGGGCCTGAAGAAGCATCTGTCAGGGTCACATAACAGCCAAGTTATACTCATCAACCCAAAGCATTTTCTCTTTCAAACCACTGAATTAGAGGATTATCCAAAAACAGCGACTTTACAGCAGAACAAACACACACTGGAGATATAGAACATTACAAATGTGATTTATTTATGAGAGTGGGTGGTCATTGTTTCGAACTCTCAGCCAGTTACAGTGACAGCGCTGCATTAATCAATGCAGTTAATCAGAGAAATAGCATGACTGATGCGAGTTAGTGGAGAGAATGTAATTACTGGATGCTGTCTCTTTCTCTCAGGTTTATAATTTTATTAAGACAATTTTACGAAGCAAAATCTTCCAGTAACAAATAACATATTTTTTTAATATAGTTTGAACTTTAGTTTTTGACAATAATATAATTAAAGCTTGATAGAATTAAATTGTATTTTTGATTTTGTGTCCCTAAAGTTTGTTTGATAACAGGTTTACAATGACGTTTATGATGATTATTACTGACTAAATTTATAGAAATGATTTTCAGTGCTCCACGTATATACAATAAAATCTAAATCTTGGCCACTTTTACCTTTTCTTACTTTGTAGCAGTCGTGCTACAGGCAAGTAAAAATGCATTACAGTTACTGTAAGTTTCACCCTAAATTCCAACCATCGATTCCTCTGTTCCTGTCTTTGCTGTTTCTCCTCCGGTTCCAGGCCCTTTATTTATTTTTCTTGTTCTGTTCCTGTGTAGACGGACGAAAGGACATAGAAGAAGAGCTCACCACTGGCCTGGAGTTGGTGGATTCTTGCATCAGATCCCTGCAAGAGTCGGGCATTCTGGATTCCCAGGAGTTTGCAGCAGGTGAAAGTAAGAATTCTTTCTCCTTTTCTAGGTTTTTTTGCAATGAAGGATAACACAGTAGTTCAAGGGAGGTCGAGTGATGCCAGTAAGTGGTAGTAGTCGGATAGAGGATGAGTGCATGTATAGTAGAGAACAAGTGATGGCAGTAGTGAAGTAGTAAAATGGTAAAGTATTGGTTGATGCAGGAGTAATGTAGTGGTTGGATGGGTGTTAGAAGTTTACAGGTTGAATGGGTGGTAGTAGTAGGGTAGCAGTTGAATTTGTGTCATTAGTGATTGATTGGATGGCAATAATGTCGTAGAAGGTAAAACAGTAGTGGTTGAGAATGTGGCAGTAATGAGGTAGAGGATGACTGAGTGGCTGTTATGAGGCAGTGGATGAGTTGGTGGCAGTAATGAGGTAGAGGATGAGTGAGTGGCAGTATTGATGTAGAGGATGAGTGAGTGGCAGATATGAGGTAGAGGATGAGTGGGTGGCAGTAATGAGGTAGAGGATGAGTGGGTGGCAGCAATGAAGTAGTGGATGAGTTGGTGGCTGTAATGAGACAGTGGATGATCAGGTGGCAGTAATGAGATAGAGGATGAGTGGGTGGCAGTAATGTGGTAGAGGATGAGTTGGTGGTTGTAATGAGGCAGTGGATAAGTGGGTGGCAGTAATAAGGTAGAGGATGATCAGGTGGCAGTAATGAGGTAGAGGATGAGTGGGTGGCAGCAATGAAGTAGTGGATGAGTTTGTGGCTGTAATGAGGCAGTGGATGAGTGGGTGGCAGTAATGAGGTAGAGGATGAGTGGGTGGCAGCAATGAAGTAGTGGATGAGTTGGTGGCTGTAATGAGGCAGTGGATGAGTGGGTGGCAGTAATGAGGTAGAGGATGAGTGGGTGGCAGCAATGAAGTAGTGGATGAGTTGGTGGCTGTAATGAGGCAGTGGATGAGTGGGTGGCAGTAATGAGGTAGAGGATGAGTGGGTGGCAGCAATGAAGTAGTGGATGAGTTGGTGGCTGTAATGAGGCAGTTTATGAGTGGGTGGCAGTAATGAGGTAGAGGATGAGTGGGTGGCAGCAGTGAAGTAGTGGATGAGTTGGTGGCTGTAATGAGATAGAGGATGAGTGGTGGCAGTAATGTGGTAGAGGATGAGTTGGTGGTTGTAATGAGGCAGTGGATAAGTGGGTGGCAGTAGTAAGGTAGAGGATGATCAGGTGGCAGTAATGAGGTAGAGGATGAGTGGGTGGCAGCAATGAAGTAGTGGAAGAGTTGGTGGCTGTAATGAGCCATTGGATGATCAGGTGGCAGTAATGGGGTAGCGGATGAGTGGGTGGCAGTAATGTGGTAGAGGATGAGCGGGTGGCAGAACAAAGATATTGATTAAGTGAATGGCAGTAGGTGGTATTAGTGAGTTAGATGTTGAGTTAGTGGCAGTAGTGAGATAGTAATTTGGAGGGTATTATTGTTAAGGGTAAGGACAGTCTGCCGTCTTTGTGCATAGACCATGGTGGCAGGTTCATAATTAATAGGTATAGATGGATGCTCTTACAGTATACCATTTGTAGTAACTGAATCTGAGTAAGAATTTATCCTTCCAGATGCAGGCAGAGATTATGGAGGCTTGCAGGTGTTCATTGTTCAGGACCTCCTCTCACTGTGATTGCTATTCACCTCTTTTCACTAAGAGAATCCTCTGGCCTGGGCTGTATTCAGAGCATGGAGCTCGCAGCACAACCTGACACATTGGGAATGGCAAGAACTGCATGTGGGAATTGCAGCTCTTGAGCCTAAGTGAGCTGTGACATTGCAGCTCTCAGTTTGTGTCTTTTCATTTACTTACAAATTGGGATGTAAAAATATCCTTTAAATAATCACACATGCATTCATTGACCTGAAAAGATCCAAACCAGCAGATACGTATGTGCAAAGCAGAAGGAGGAGTGAACACTTCTGAAAGATTCCAAAAGCTTTTATAGCAGAGTTAAAGGTCTGTTTTGTTAAAGCAAAATAGAGATAGATTTTCAACACTTTGCAGTAGAATGTGATTGTCCAGATGGTCATAACATGTTAATATGATCAAATCGTGTCTGTCTTAAATCTGAAAATAGTTCAAGCAGGACCGCGATAAAACTCCACCAAGAAGCAAAAGTCACCAGCTACCCGAATAAATACCACTGCAATTCTATATGACAGCAGGACAGAAAATGGGCTTAATATTAAAAAGAATTACAAATGTATGAGTCCTGAAGCTTAGTCCATAAAACTCCAGCCAGTCATCCTTAAAGTATCTGAAAACTTTTAATAGCAAATCAGAAACAGTAAAAATGGCTATAATCTAAAGACTCAATATCTGAAGTTGCTTATAATGCGGCATTATTAATTTTTACTGAGATAGTAATATAATAGTGAATTTTTTATAGTAGTAATAAAATATAGGAGTAATAAACAGACCCTGCTTCTTCAATACTTTCACTAGTTATCAAACATTATTGTGTAACGTTACACTTTTGTGAGCCAGACTTTGTGAATCTAAGTGACCCTAGTGTGAGGGTAGAAGCTGTTGGAGCAGAGTTCACGCCTCTCGTTCAGCATGAGCTCTCAGAACCAGCCGAGCAGCTCAGGCTCCTTCTGTGTCTGAGAGGAAGAGGCAGATTGGCAAACGCGATTTCTCCTCCTGCTGGCCCATTCTTCATGACAGGAGCTCACAGACTCCTCCAGTTCTGATTAATTATACATACTTACTACATCCATCTTCATTCCCAAACATGGAACGAAAAGGGATAAAGAAGAGGCAAGAGAATGTGAGAAGAGGTTGTGGATAATAGTGACAGAGGGTGAAAAGACAAAGTAGTGATGGAGGGCGAGCAGGACAAATAAGCAGGAAAACATTGTATTGTTTGAGAAAAGTTTGTCATAAAGCAAGGTAGTGTGTGTGGAGCCTGAAATCTTTCAGACCAAAAAAAAATCTGAACTGCTATTAATGGCTTTCACTGTAAACAGAGATAATAAAAAAAGAACACGTAAACAATAAACTGTATGTACATGTTGGTCTCCTCCCTCCCAGGAGCAGGAATCCTGTCCCAGAGCGCTTTACAGCTCAATAACCATGAAGGCACCTTCCCCTATACTGCTGGTTACCATAGCAGCCAGACCCTGGCCCTGGGAGACCCGGCGACCTCCCAACCGCTAGCACGCTGTGCTCAGGTGGGAGGAGCCGTGCACAGCTACAGTCAGGTAGGGTTTGGTTACTATTCCCTCTGGAAATCTAATACTTCAATGCAGCAGTCATGGGGCTCTTTTGTGTTTCTTGTCTTTTGTGTAGGGTAGGGTGGGGTTCTCTGTAGGGTCTCTGTAGGGTTCTAGTGTTTGTTCTATGCTGGAGATCCAGCATAGAACAAAAACTAGAACTTTGTCATGACAGTCTATTCATGCTGAAATCTCCAAAGTATCAAACGAAGGAGTCCATTATATATAGGAACTCAGAACAAAAGCATTTGGTTAACTCCTTCTGAGAATAACGGACAGGAGCCCTCCCCGTGCCTGTATCTTCAGATAACAGACAGGAACTTAACACCCCTGAGCATGTTTTACAGATAACCTCCTAAGGACATTTGGTTCTGACTATGTGTGTGCAAAATGAGAATGTTCTGAGGTGTGCAAAATACAGAAGCGTAACACAAAAGGAGAACACATGTACACATTCTAACATAATCATAAAGAATACAATACACAATAAAACAAGTTACAGGAAAAGAAGATAAACTAATCTCTTCAATCCCCTCTTTTATCCTAAATAATAATGCAGGATGAAGAAAATCTTCATTTAATAAGCTGTCACACTATTTCTACATATTAGTATAGATTGTGCTCCGGTCGAGTTGATTGTAGTCAGAATCTTGATGACGAAGTGGGCATGTTGCGAAGACCCAAGGAGAAGGCTTGGACCATTTCATACACACGATTTATCGGACATCTGAGCAGACATGGACCAAAGAGAAACAGTAACAGAATACAATCATGGGTAAAATCATATTCCTACAGTCCCGACAGTGAGGAAAAATTTTACAGAAACACACTGCAGTTGGAGTGTATGGCATCAGGTGAGGTGTATCTCATCTGTTGGTGATACTGAAGCTCTGATGATCAGGGTAGGGCACCGACCATCCGCTCTTTTTCAGAGGGGCATTCATGGGTGACATCATCCGGGAGTGTGTCATCCTGGGTCTGTAAAAATTTAGAAAGTGCATCAGCTACAGTAGAGAGAGAGGAAGATTTAAAACCTGATCTGGTCTGGGCAGACATATGTTGCGTGGTTAAATTTTGCAAGACTTGTTTTACTTGTGTTGTGAGTGTAAGATAAGAGGATGTGAAAGTAAAATTTTTTCAACGTCTGTCACCATCATTGCACATGCAGCTACCGCTCGGAGACGTGCGGGCAATCCTTGTCAAGGATCAAGGGTTTTAAACCCCCCCATGGTCTTGGGCCAATACAGCAGCCGCCGTCCCGCCATGTGACACCTCAAAGAGGTGAAATATTTTAACATAGTCCGGTAAGCCAAGTGCAGGTGCAGCACAAATAGCACGTTTGAGAGAGTCATACGCTACGATCATGTCTGGAGTCTATGTGATAGGCGTGTTCATCGGATCTGTGTGTTAGATGGCAGCTCGAAGCTGCTTGTCATAGAAGGAACAGTCCGGTATCCACTGCCGGCAATAATTGATGAGACCTAGGAATGGCTATCAGACTGTGTTTGGTACCTGGAAGGCAGTGTCTAAGATAATCTGTACTCTCTCCTTCGACAATTGGCGTGTGCCTTGGGAAAGTTCGTAGCTGAGATAGTGCACTTGCTCACGACAGTTGTAGTTTCGACCTGGATACTTTGAAGCCCTTTTCAGTCAGTAACTACAAGATGATTGGTCACACGCGTAGACGAGTAGGTTGTCGGCATACTGCAAGACACAAGAACCTTCCGGAAGAGTTAGTTCCTCAAGCGCCAGTCTTACTGTAGCAGAAAACACAGCAGGAGAATCATGAATGCCTGGATTAATCTAGTCCATGTGTACTGGCGGCCCCGATGTGTGAAGGCAAACAGAGGCTGAGTATTAGGTTCAACTGGAACACTAAAGAAAGCAGAACACAGATCAATCACAGAAAAGTAAGTGTGTGTATTAGGTATAGAGGGCATCACTGAGTTAACATCCGGGACAATTGGTACGACAGGAACAATGAATTAATTGATTCACTGTCCACCAGGTTTTGGAACAGGATTAACAGGTGTATTGTAAGGACTGTGACACTCACGTACAATGCCTTGTTGCAGTACAGAATTTTAAATCTGGTCCACCCCCGCACCCTTTTCTGCAGAGAATGGATATTGTTTGATAAATACAGGTGTCAAAGTTTAATCTGTGCCGCACACGGTGTAAAATGTACCAGACCCGCCTCATCCTTGTGTTCCGCCCACAAATGGGATGGCAGACTCAAAAAGGATTCAGGTAAGTTTGTGGGTCCTGTGGAAAGACTTAGGGCAGCAATGTTATTAAGACAGGGTGCACACATCAGAGAAACACAATCAGGAGATGCATCATCTAGTGTGGACACGATCATTTTAGAGCCATTAAAAACAATAAACAAATTTAGAACAGACATGAGATTTTTTACGACACTCACAAACCCAGTGACCAGGCTTCTGACAGACACCCAGTCTTCTACCACTGGGGTTATTATTAGAACCTCATCTCTCCCCAACAAATTAAATGGACTCGTAGGCATATAGATAAATGAATGGAAGAAATTAAGGTTCGGGTCATCAACACACTGTACTGGAAGGGAAGGTGTGTACTGGGAAGGTGTGTACTTAGACAAAAATGGAACCCCATTCACTCCCACAGACCTAGCTGTATATATAGCCACTGGCCCCTCATACTCACTCCCTAGCGAGAAAGAGGTAGCCCCTGTATCCACCACTAAAGGAAACAGTGTCCCCCACCCTCAGTTCCAGGAGGGGAAGTGAGGATGAAGAAGACAACGCAAAAGATAAGTGTAGCAGAGAGGCAGTATAGGGGTTCATGCTCTGTGGGCAGCCCTAGTCTCGGTACAGCGGTTGGGCTGTACGCACTGGACGGGCAAACCTTTCCATGGCCCGTTGTTGTTGGGGTGGCCGCTGCTCTCAATCAACTGGCAGGTCAACCTGGCCTAGACTCTCATCCCATTGTTTTTTACGACACTCACGAACCCAGTGACCAGGCTTCTGACAGACACCCAGTCTTCTACCACTGGGGTTATTATTAGAACCTATTTTACCCCTCTTCTTAGGCTTCCTTAGGCTCATGTTATTTAGGTCACACAGGTGATGTTTCAGCACCTCCCGGACCTCTGGGTGGCAATTGGACATGAAGGTGGAGAGAAATATCCTCCTTGTATAACTCCATACCCACTAGACACGTCCACTCTACCATGAACCGCTCAAAAAAGTGGGTCACCGGTTCTTTCTTATCCTGTTTACAGTTAGTGACCTAGGAGAGATCTCGGTTAGCCTGTTTCAAAAATAACACATATTTAGTTAATTGGTTCCTGAATCTTTCCAAAAATATTTGGTAATGACCCGCGTGCGTTTTTTCCCGTTCACAGCCTCCTCTTTAATCCGTTCATTTGATGCATTATCACTGTCAGGATGCAGACACTTAACGTTTGTTATTACCTCCTCTTCGTCGTACGAGTTCCCCAATTTGCACTGGAGAATGAAGCGGTAGTCACCGCCAGTAAGTTGACAATGTCGAGAGGATTTAATTAACATGTCTACGAAGTTTATAGGTTTGTCTGAGGAAGGTAATAAATTAATTAAGTCTTTAAGGGCCGTCGGTGACGGAGGTTGAACAGATACGCCCCGTGGACCGGCTACCCAGACTAGAGCCTGATTATTAATAGGGAGTGGGTCTGGGACCGATCCCGCATCGTGTCCGATATCATCTGGGTTCGAATAATCATTGTCAGTATCTGAGTCTGAACTAGAATTGGAGTCGTCTGAGTCAGATTTGGTTTTCTTTTTTCGGGTTTTAGTTTTAGAATGCGCTCTACCGTCAGAAAAAGCGACAAGATACGGATAAAGTGTTTTTTTTCATTTTATCAGATTTATTTTCATTATTCTCCGTGGTTTTACTGGTCAAATCATATGGAGGTGGATCTACGGACGTTGCGGAGAAATGTAGTTTTGTGCTCAGGATGTGTAGTTTCACTTTGCCTTGTCAGAGGCAGGTTTAGGAGGTTTAGGAATGGCTTTCAAGACAGATTTAGGAATGTAAATGTTTTTGGATTTATCCCAAACAGTTTTCATGTCTCTCCATTTGTCTCTCCAAGACTCTTTCATGTATCGGTAATCCACATCCGGATCACCAATGTCTTCATAAATCATACGAAATGCAGACGCTTAATAGCCCCCATCAAAAGTACCTTCCTGTGGGTACGAAGGAATTTGTGGGGTGGATTTAGTCAGATGGACCTGGCTTAGGGAACAAATGCCTCCCCCCATGATGTTGTAATAAATACTGAGTTGTGAGACGAGAACTGTGAGACACCGCAAAACACTTATCCTCTTAGGTTTGTCTCTAAGGCTTCCACTTATCCTTTTAGGTCTGTCCCTAAGGCTTCACTAATTTGGTGCGCACATATATAATTCACACAAAAGAATCATTGTAGGCGTGTCATTACGGAAACACACATAATTATTAGAGAGTGCCGTTTACGCATAAGCAATACTACTGGTCAGGAAGTATGTATTAGAAAAATAAAAATCTTACCTGATCAGGAGTATCACGTCGGGGTCACCAAGAAACTGTAAGAATTTATGGCTGCACTGCTCTGTTCCTTGCCTCTCGTTCTGCCAGCGTGTTTCGGGAGTCTCAAACCACAAGTCAGGAAATACGAGCGCTCAGGGAGATCCAGCGTAGAACAAACACCAGAACTTTGTCATGACAGTTTATTCATGCAGAAATCTCCAAAGTATCCTACGAAGGAGTCCATTATATATAGGAACTCAGAACAATAGCATTTGGTTAACTCCTTCTGAGAATAACGGACAGAAGCCCCTCCCCCCGTGCCTGTATCTTCAGATAACAGACAGGAACTTAACACCCCTGAGCATGTTTTACAGATAACCTCTTAAGAACAGGACATTTGGTTCTGACTGTGTGTGCGAAATGAGAATGTGCTGAGGTGTGCAAAATACAGAAGCGTATCACAAAAGGATAACACATGTACACAATCTCACATAATCATAAAGAATAACACACAATAAAACAAGTTACAGGAAAAGAATATAAACTAATATCTTCATGTAGGGTTTTCTTAAAAATCTATTCAGACCGTAACAATTCAGTGCATCGGAATTTATTTCCATATCAATAATTTTAATAATAATTTTTACAACAGTTTTTATTTTAATATTTTCCAGACATTTAACAAATGTTTACGTTTATGTCAACAGAGACAATCAATAAAAATAGCTTAACGTAATATGATTAGAGTGATCATCTGGACACACCCTGAAGACGTAACACTAATTTCAAATTTCTGTTTTGATAAGTGAGTTTAATGTTGATGATTTTTAGTGAATAGTGCAATGACCACCAGCTTCTCGGATCTGCTTTGTGTAGTTGAGTTTCTGTCTGTTTCCTGACAGTGATGCTCGTAGTGACAAAGGTGCTAATCCACCGTAGTCTGTTTACCAAGCACAATCACACTTTTTCTCACAGGGGTCTGCTGGAGTCTATCACAGTACACATAGGGCGAAAGGCAGGGGTACACCCTGTATCAATACTAGTCCATCACAGGGCCAGACACACACTCCTATGGGAAATTTAGAATCACCAATTAAACAAACGGACATGTTTTTGGACTGTGGGAGAAAACGAGAAAACCCAGAGTAAACCCATGCAAGCAGACAAGAAACTCCACACAGAAAGTCCTTAAACCCAGGAATCCTGCTTTGAGCCAATGGTGATAATCACTAAGCCACCACCACAATCACACATTTTATTGTAATGAATACGTGTATAAATTTATTGCAATGATATAAACTAAAATAGATTCATATCATAACTAATCTGAAGAGTAAACCCATGCAAGCAGACAAGAAACTCCACACAGAAAGTCCTTGTACCCAGGAATCCTGCTTTAAGCCAATAGTGATAATCACTAAGCCAACACCACAATCACACATTTTATTTTAATGAATACGTGTATAAATTTATAGCAATAATATAAACTAAAATAGATTCATATCATAACTAATCGGAAGACAAAATTTCCAAAACATTTTTGTCCAAAAATGTCATCAGCTCACAGATTTTTGACTGTGGATATTTTTGGACAGCAGCTTTCATAAATGTTTTCTAAATCAAATGTACTCAGTAGTTTAGAGATGTTTGATCACAGTAAAACAAAACATTTTAGATATTTTGTGTATTTTTATTTATTCATCTTTTTCCCTGCTAATTCCCTAATTTGGGGTCACAGGGGTTGTAACCCCGAAGTGATAGCACAGAAGAGAGCCGGATCCATGATGCAGTGCAGAGATATTTACAGGGTTCACCAAAACAAAACAAAACAAAACACGAAGACACGTAGACGAATACGATGCACGATATTACTAGACACAAAACAAGAATATATACAAATCTATATACAAAGTATTGACAAAACGCGACTATACCAAACTTTCCAGATAACCAAGAACTTCACAAAGACTACTACCAACTCCGCACTTTAATAACCCACGCCTTAATCGCCTTAAACCTAGTTGCCAGGACGACAATGCTTAACTCTACTACTACTGAGCGAGGGGCGGAGCTTCGTCTGCCGACGCTGCATGAGGGGCGGACCTTGATCCGCCACCTTACAGGGGTCTGCTGGTGCCTATCCCAGCTCACATAGGGTGAGAGACGGGGGTACACCCTGGACGGGTCTCCAGTCCATTGTTTTATGTTACACTGTTGTCTATATTGACACCTTCTACCACTGAACACCGGAATTATAGTTTTCCACCATTTTCTGACTTTTTGAAATGGATCAGATGTCTGAAAGCTTGAGACTGATAAGCAGCACATCGTCTATCCACAAATTGGTGTTATTATTGTTACATTTCTGCTTTTTTTCTCGCTAGATTGTCTGAAATTCCTGGTTTTCAAAGACTGAAATCTTTGTTCAATATGAGCAAAATTTAAGCTCAGTTGATAAATAAAGTATGTAAGGGACTATATACAGAAATATACACACTATATTGCAAAATGTGATCACCTGACCATTAGATTCATTCCTCTCCAAACTGTTGCTACAAATCTGGCAGCCCAACAGTTGTTCTAGAACATAGTTGTCAAATATTTGGCCAGCTAGATAATAGCATGCGACGACACTATGAAACGAAACACCAGGTCAAATATAAAGATCTGAATGAAAGTCAAAACCAAAATAAATATTTAGTTTGACCCGTGACTTTGTCACAGTTTTTCATTTTGGCCCTTTGTGAATTTGAGTTTGACACCCCTTATCTAGAATGTTTGATGTATATTGTAGCATTACATTATTCTTTCAGTGGAACTAAGAGACTCCAACACTGTTCCAGCATGACAATAACCCTGAGTACAAAACCCCTGACCTCCATTATCACATGCTGGGTTATTATTAGAGTGAAAAAAAGACCATTACACAGTGCTATTTAAAAATAAACTTTTAATGATAGATGTTCAAATGGTACAGAATTAATATTTTATTCAGAATAAAATACGGTCTCCCGTGGTTTGAACTGTCTACCATGTCACTTCAGAGACTCTGGCTGGACCATGTCACATGACATGAAGCTTGTAAGACAATCAGTCTATAGTATATCTAAAAAATTTGTCACACCATGTAGGCATTGGTAAAATTATATGTAAGCAATGGCGCAAATTGTGACGACTGAGCTGTAGGCAAAGAAGAATCCATAGTGCAGTAGAACAGGTGTTTATTTGGAGAAGGGGAGAGGGGAAGGCAAACAATCCAAAGGGTAATCCAAAGCGTAGTCAAGTAACAGAATAAGGTCAATAATCCAGTAGTCATAAATAGCACAAACATATAACGCTTAGCAAAGCCTAGGGCAACAATACTTCGCAAAGAGCGTTTGGAGGCCACCTGCTTATATAGGCAGACCACGCCCAAAAAATGGCCGCCATCAGGATGACGCTAAAATTCGGGCGAGGGCGCCCTCTGCAGGCGGTCCTCCAACAGCATAGTTCTTACACAACAGCATAGTTCTTACACTTCACTCTTCTTGGAGTTTGCACCGTAAGCACACTACTGCAGTATTGCGCATAAGTGTGTGATTTGGGAATGTCTGTATTATATAATGGAGAGGTGTTGGGCATTAATTTGAAATGAACAACTGCAGAGCACTTAAGAATTATATCTCTTGGAGCTGTTGAACAAACTGTTAGAGATTCATTGGTACTGCATAACGACCAGATATTGTAAATTGTTGTATTACACTATACTGCCAAGAGTTGGTGGTCACCTGAGATTCAGATCCATATGTTCTTCCTTTCATAAGTGTTACTACAAATCTGGAAGCCCACAGTTGGTCTAGAATGTTAGTTGTAGGTTGTATCATTACATTATAAGAGAGCCCAACACTGATCCAGCATGACTCTGAGCACAAAACCCCTGACCTCCATTATGACATATTTAGTTATTATTAGAATGAAAAAACCACTAGTGTTCCACAAAAAGTCCTGATCTGACCATCACTGAACCCCTTGGGTTCCATCACACCCACTGGGATGAACTGGAATGGTGACTGACCCACCCCAGACCTTTTTACCTGACATTAGTGTCTGATCTCACTAATACTGTTGGAGCTGAATGACGAGATATCTCACATTCAAGCACAACATTGGACTGGAAGGTTTTACTAGAAGACTGGAGCTTCATCCAATAGTAACAATGGAAATCGATATGGAAGAAGATGTTTATAAACACATATGGTTGTGATGCTCAGGTAACCACCGACTTTTGTCCCTACAGTGTATGTTACTAAATTATATTTTATCATGACCTACGAATCACGGCCATCAGTAATGCACAGGGATTTACAACCACCAATGAAATCTTTTCTTACTGTTCACTCTGCTAGGTCACATCTAGCCGAGTTACCCAGCTGATGGGCACTGACCTAGGTGCACATGCCCAGTCCCGAGACTCACTGGCACAGAACCGTAGCAGTGCATTCCACTTGCCTGACACTCAACCTTCAGTCTATTACTCATGTGCCACCCTGCCAGCCCAGCGTGTGAGCTCTCCTCTTTCCATGCAGGCTCTGGGCTCACCCTCCAAACTCCAAAGGCTTGGCTCAGCCGCAGACATGCCCAGCTACGCCACTCTGCAGCGGATATCTTCACCCAAGCAGTCACCCAGTTGCCTGGCCAAATCCTATAGCACTAGCTCACCTATTAACATGGTGTCTGGAGGGGAAGCATCTGCACCAACTGGGCAAGGAAATACCACTGGCTCCTCCCCCCTTCACCAACTCGGCTCAGCGGTGGGCAGCTATGCCACACTTTCACCTGCCAAACGTTTCCTGCACTCCACCGAACAGTACAAGATCTCCCATGAGCTTTATGCTAACGCTACGCTGCAGAGGCCCGGCAGTCTTGCAGGTGCACAATACACTTACATTATACTACACTACATTACACTATACTACTAATACTTTACTACTTCCTACACTATGCTATTACTACACAACTACTACTTACAATATACTACTACTACGCAACTACTATTTATAATATACTACTACTACTACTACACAAATACTACTTACATTATACTACTACTAATACACATTACTACTTACAATACACTACTACTACACAATTACCACTTACAAT